>CAJJDN010000048.1:559261-584555 GCA_905182985.1 Paramecium sonneborni
ATAAATATTTCTAAGAATAATTTGTAAAGTAGTTTGATAAAGAAAAATAAATATATTAAATTTTCAAAGAAAAAGTTAACTTGATATAATTTATTCAAGATGATAACTGACTGTTTTTTTTTCTAAATTTATTCATAAAGAATTTGGAAATCGTCTACAATAAGATGGAATCTCAATCATAATGCTATTTTAATAATTTATAACTTATAAGCTTCCTAAAATATGTTGTATTCATTATAAGATTGATAAGATATCCTATAGACTTAAATAAAAATGAATTAAATTTTTGATGTTTAGTGTCAAGTTTTCTTTTTGATTTCCATTATAATTAAAATAGAGTCTAATTTTAGTATGAAAACCTCTATTTTATGAAGACTTTTAGCTATAATTTATTAATTGGAATTTTATAATTATAAAAGGCAATAATAAATTATTAAAAAAGAAATATTTTTTATAAATTATTAAAAAAGAAATATTTTTTTAAATTAATTTGATTAATTATTAAATTCCAGGAATAAGAATCTGATCTATTATTTATAGCCAAAAGAAGGTTTAGTATATTGATAATTGTTTAGATATGTAATAATAATATATATAATAATCATATATTAAGTTTAACTTTTAGTTCTTCTAAGTTAAATTAATTAGTTATAAAAGGATGTTTATTAACTTGTTCAATAGTAAATCTTTTAGTTGGATCAGGTTCTAACATGTTTTAGATTAGATCTTTGAAATCTGGATGAGGAGGAGTCTTTATCAATTTATCAAAATAATTCCAAAACTGTTACCATTTGTATTAAGAAATGGTATTCCAAAATCTGCATTTAGATTGAATAGCAATAGTAAAAGGAGGATATCCATAAGCTAGAGTGAAAATTACAACTCCTAAAGCAAAAACATCTGTTTTTTTTAAAGAATTGGAATTGATTATTTTTTCATCTAAATTAAGTTCTGGTGCCATGTAAGTAAGAGTGCCACAATGTCTAGGATATTATTTAGATGTATGAAGACAAACAGATAAACCAAAATCTATAATAAACAATTAAGCATCTGAATTGAGCATGATATTCTCTAATTTGATATCTCTATGAACATAATCGATAGAATGCATATAGAGTAGAGCATTTGATAATTTTAATAGAATTATTTGTATTGTATTACTATTCAATGGTCCATGATTAATAATAAGTTTATGAAGGTCTGTTATCATCAAAGGAGTTGTATACCAATTATAATCATCATCATATTCTAAAATTGAAATAATGTTATCGTGTTTAAGAGAATTAAGTATTTTGATTTCTCTCTCACGTATTTTACGTGAACACTCTTTAAATAATTTTAAAGCACATTATTTTTGATTAATAATACACTTATTAATTTCACTAGATAAGCCATCACCAATTTTCTCAAGTATTTACATTTATTTCTATTTTAGTAATAATAATATATTAAATTAATAATGAAATTTAAAAAATTTAAATCTGTCCATATTAAAGATAATACTTTTTATAGAATTTTTACAGAATATGCATTTATAAATAAAAACAAGAATCATTCTATTAAAATTCCATCTTTCCAAACTCCTCTAATATCATGTCTATCAGAATTGGTATATATTCCTTATCCATCTATCATACCATCATTAAATTCTCCTTCAAATTATTCTCCATTAGTCAAAATAAGAATTCCTTTACCATGCATTTTGCCTTCATAAAAATCACCTAAACTGAATAGTAAATAAAAAAACCTTCATAAGTCATCCATCCGTCTTCAATATTTCCCAAATCTCTATAATCATATGGTCCTTATATCTAATCTACTTAGAAATTAATAAGTTTTCCTTATCCATGATATTGATTATCTTTCCAAAATCCGCTATAAACTTCATTTTCATTTTGGTCTGTGAGTACTCCAAAGCCTTCTCTCATAGCAGGTTCATAACCTTATCCTCTATAAATAAATCCATCTTCATATTATAATGCAAGTTATGTTAATTATTCTTATTATTATTATTATTATTATTATTATTATTATTATTATTTGTTTTAATCTGCAGGATTGTATTTATGAACTAAATCTCTAGTTCTATCAATAGCATCCTAGAATCTTTTCTCTAATTCATCTTCTTGGTAATTAACAATTGGTGTAATTGATTTAATTTAAGGTGTTTACTATTAAAGTTATTATGGTAGTTGATAGTTTTATTAAGGGAAATTTTATTGAGTAGGTTGATTTGGAAGTGTTAATGTTTGACTTTTTTTAATTGAGTATCTAGGAGCTGTTTAAGGTTGGGTTAATTATTGTTATGAATTACTTGGGAATATCTATCTATAATTATTAGAATATTGAGGGCTAATAGAATTAGTAAATTAAATTGGATATTAATGAATTGAATTTCTTTATTATCTAACAGGATTAGGCTAGTAAATTTAATGGGATTGAATAGTGCATATAGGTTGTGATTATCTGACTTAAATTGATTATTGATATTAATATTATAATTATTGAGTTTAGGGTTGTTTATATACAACAAAAGCAGGTTAAGGTCGTCTATAAGTAGAAGGTTATTATTATGCTTAATAATAAGCTTGTCTTTATTATTGAATGATATATTATTTTTGTGGTTGAGGAGATGTTAATAATTATGTTCTCATTAATATTATTGATAATATTTAATGTATAATCAATTAAATAAGAATATTATTTAAATAAATGAATATGAGGAAGATACTCCAGAATAATTTCATTATTATTTATAACAACATAAATCTGTAGAAGTAAGTCAAAAAATAGTGGAATTTATACTATCATTTTCTTATTTGTATTTTCGGTAGATATTTAATCATATTACTAATCTTATTAACTCATACTGAGTTATATTACTCCAGGACTTCCAAAAAAAACTTTTTCTAATAGCTTTCTCAATCCATATTGGTGCTTATCTATATAAGTTCAATTACTTTTACTTCAAATTTAATATAACAATGTTCCATTAATCAAATACTTATAACCCATTATAAGATTATTAATCATTCTCTAAAACTTCCTGCCACTCTATCATTTTCCTTAAGCATTTACTACTCCTACTAAAGTATGAACTAAACTAGATCTATTCTCTAAAAATCATTTTACAAGTAAAAAAATTAAATGACATTCCTTATTCATTTCGAAATTCATAACATTCCATCCCCCATGCTTGAATTCTATAAATTAATTCAATAAAAAGAACTCATACTATTCCAAAAATATACTTCAAAAATATGATTTTAATCAAAACATTATGCCATCACAGAATTTTCAGAAGTTATTTAATTTTTCAATATGTAATATTTCTTTATATATCATATATAAATAGGATTTTTTAGAAATGCAATTACTTACGTAAATTGAATCTAGTATCTTATTTTTTATAAATTTATTTAATTTACTGTGAAAAATTATCAGTTAAATTTATATAATTAAAAATGAATAACTTTTTTAAACATTCTAGAATAAAAAAACAAGTACTATACAATTTGTATATAAGCCGCTCTTTAATCAAAATGCTTAATGCCATCGTTAAAGTAAAAAATTTAGGGTTTTTTTTGGTTTTTTAATTTTTTTTTTTGGGCCCTTTTTTTTTTGGGAATTTTTTTTATTATATGGGCCTTTTTTTTTTTGGATATTGTTAAGTCTCCTTTTTATTTTTGAATTTTAATGGACCACCTAAATGATCCAATATTGTAAAGAATTAAAGTGTTATAAATTTTAAGATTTTGTGTAATTATTTTATGGGTTTTGATTATAATAAAATAAAGTTGGCAAAATATTATATATTTGCTGTTATTAATAAATTTTGTTAATATAGGTCTATATAATAAAATATAACATTAAAATGATATATTTATAAAAAATTTCTTAATAATAAAAAATTAATAAGAAAGTGGGTTGTAAGAAATGTCTGGAAGTTGATTTTTGATAAAGAATCTTATTTAAAAAAAATGTATTAATTGGAGGTTGGATAATAATTAGGCAATTATAAATAGAAAATAAGTAATGAGGATTAACAGAATAGATTAGTAAAAAATTAGTTGTCAATTTTTTTTGACAATTTGTGACATAGTATGAAACCATTGATACAAAATATTTAAAAAAAATCCTGACTTTTTAAACTAAAGAAGAAGATTTTATGTTTTTATTTAAATTATGGTCTCTTGATTTTTATATAAATGCATATAAATTTGTTTTAGTAAAATTTACCCTAGTTGTTAAATACTAATCATACTTGTTAATAATGTGATAATGATTTAAAATTATTACACTAATACATTTAAGTTACTAAATTTATTCTTAAATATATATCTATGTCATTAGGATTTAAATGATCCATTATATCATAACTATAACATATATAATACAGTGAAATTTTATTTAAGTAATTTATCATTTATAGTAGTGAATGCAAAAAACGTGAAGATGATTGTCCCATTATTTTAGTATTAATGTGTACTTTTGAATATGAAACTGCTTATTGTTTATTTTTGATCTTGAAAAATGTTATAAAAAAAGCTGCCGTTAGAGTTAATGTTCACGAATTAAAATATAGATTTTTTAAACTACTCAATTACGAATCTCTTTAATTGTAGTGTTCGCAATTTTTTCATTTTAAGAGAGCGATAGAATGATTATTTAGATAAATTAAACTAATTCTGATAGTAAAATGAAAAACAATAATCAAAAAAATTAAAAAAAATGATAAATAAATGAATTTATTTTAAGCCAAATTAAATATGAAAAATTGAGGAATAAAAAAGAATTTAAAATTATAAAATTACTATTTATATTGTTTTGTAAGCTAAAAACAAAAATAAATAAAATTATTTATAAAGCTAAATGAATATTCTTTATTCTTCATTATTTGCAGATAATATGTCATATAGATTTTATTAAAAAATGAAATAAATTTATAATTCTTTAAATTAAATCTATTTGTAAATAGGCGAATTTTCAAAATTTGATAAAGTCATCAAAAATGAAAAATAGTTGATAAATCTAAATTATAGTGAGAATTATAAATAATTATAAAAAAAGAATAAGTTTTAAACATTATTAAAGAAATTTAATATACTCAAGTTGATTTACTTTTTACAATTAACTCGATTTAATTTGTAGATTCATTTTCATCATTTTAATCTTGAACACGTTTATGGTATTAAGTTCGATAATATTTGAATAAAAATATTAGAGGAATAAATCCGATGACAGATAAAATAAGAAGCAAAAAGTTCATTTATCTATAATTATCATAATTTTCTATTTCCAACATGTTAGAAATAATATATGAAAAAATAGTAATTTCTAAAATAAAATAAAGTTTAATACCTGAATTGATGGAAGCAAAAGTTAAGCCAAAGCCAGTTCCAACCATATGAGTTGGAACAATTAAAGGTATATGTGGCCACATTACAGCATAATATGTTCCAAAAAAGAATCCATTAAGTATACTTCCTAAAAGTGGTACAGCAACGCATTATATATCACATTCTGGCATCAAATAAAAAATGATCATTGTTAATAATTAACAACCACTAGCGATACAAAGAATTTCAATATTGTTTCCTTTTTTATCTACATAATGACCAACAATTGGACTCAAAATTGCAGAAAGATAGTATGGAATACTAAATATTGTATTTGCAACATTTTACTCCAATTTATAACTAAATATTTTGATTATAATTACATATTTTTAAACATTTCGACACTGTTATAACAGAAAATGAAGAATACTGAATAACAGGTCATAGCTGTAATTAAAGTAATATAAAATTCTTAGTTAAAATTTTTAATTTGTCTAAGATCTACACTATCTAATTTAGAATCTGTTGTTTTATCTCTTATATCGCTGCATCTATCAATTTAAGTGAGAATAATGATTATTAGTAAACTTATTATAGCAATAAGGAGACACATCAATAAACATTGAGATAATTCATTATTAGAAGATAGATACAGATATGGATAGATAATAGCAGCTCCAATTGATCCTAATCTACAGATAGCAGTATCAATCCTATTTTTATTTAATTAATGTACCCAAATGCAAGTGAATTTTCTTTACCTTTAAACCATTTGTTGATATAATAACTCTCAGCTACAAAACCACTTGATTCAAATAATCCAAAAATAAATCTACCAATCACCATCCAAATAAAATGTTTATAAATTACTGATATGAAACATAAAACTTTTTTTATAATATTCTATTATTAATACGTTAGCCAATAATCACAACTGATCCAAAAAGGACATAAGAACGTCTTACTCCAAAAGTATCTATAATCAAACCTCCAATTAATGACATTATCATATTTGGAAATGTTCTGAATGTGAGTAAATAATTAATTTATGCTTAGGACACATTAAAATAAGATTTGATTTATTCTCCTAAAAGTGCTGGATATTCTCCTATTAAAAACTATACTAATGGATAAACACCAATTAACACTAATACAAACCATCTTAAATTTGTGTTATGCCAAGAAGTCATTTTTTCCATTATTTAATTTTAATTTTTATTTCTTTTTTGCTTATAAATTATAAATGATATCCATATTTTTCTATAATATATTATATATAAAAATTCAAATATTAAAATGTCTGTCAGAGCCTTATATTAATCATAACAAGAAGTTGGTAGAAATATTAAAAGGTAATAAATATTACATAAATATTAGCTCAAAAAAAAAGTACACTTGGAAATTTAGCATTGATGATAAGGATCACACAATTGAATTATTTGTATCAGGTTTGTCTGGTAAAAAGAAAGTAGTACATAATGGAAAAACTTTGAGAGAAGAATCATCGTATTTCTAATTTAATTATCTATTATTTTAGAGTTTTAGGAAGTTTTAATTATTCCATGACCATTTAAAGTAATTTATTAACAATATCTAATAATGGAGATTTATATGACTTAAGAATAAATAACATGTAATTTAGTCATCTTTATCATAATGGTAATTTATAATTTTTAATTTAGAAAAAACAAAAAAAGAATTTTAATTTGAGGATGGATATAATGATGGAAATAATTAAGAAGATTATTATTCTAAATTACCAAAACAACCTTCTAAATAAAACAAACCATTATATAAAGAAGAAGACTAAGGATATGATTTTGGATTAGTAGATGGTATTGAAAGAATGGCTCCAGGATAAAGATTAGAAGAATAAAATGAGTTCAATACTCATTCTAATTATTAATAAAAATTAAATATTCAATTTAAACCAAAAGATGATCCTTATGCTAAATTTAATGAACCTAAACCTTAATAAAGACAAACACAATCATTTTCTTAAAAACCATAGCAACCATAAGCCTAATTTAATTAACAATAAATTAAGAATGATTTTGCAGATTTTGGAAACTTTCCAAAACCTCAAGCTCCAACCACTAGTGATAATGTTTTTAGCAATTTTGGTTTTGGATTCAATGAAACTCAACAATAACAAACTAAACCGCAATAATAAGCTTAAAATTAATTTTAATAAGACTTTTTTAAATAAAATTCTTTTGGAGATTTTTAACAACCAAATCAAGCATTTTTCTAACCACCTATTCAATAATAATAATAATAATAACAACAATACTAATAATAATAACCATAATAATAATAATAATAATAATAATAATAATAATAATAATAATAATAATAATAATAATAATAATAATAATAATAATAATAATAATAATAATAATAATAATAATAATAATAATAATAATAATAATAATAATAATAATAATAATAATAATAATAATAATAATAATAATAATAATAATAATAATAATAATAATAATAATAATAATAATAATAATAATAATAATAATAATAATAATAATAATAATAATAATAATAATAATAATAATAATAATAATAATAATAATAATAATAATAATAATAATAATAATAATAATAATAATAATAATAATAATAATAATAATAATAATAATAATAATAATAATAATAATAATAATAATAATAATAATAATAATAATAATAATAATAATAATAATAATAATAATAATAATAATAATAATAATAATAATAATAATAATAATAATAATAATAATAATAATAATAATAATAATAATAATAATAATAATAATAATAATAATAATAATAATAATAATAATAATAATAATAATAATAATAATAATCATAATAATAATAACAACAACAATAATAATAATAATATTAATAATAATAATAGCTGATTGAGTAATAAAAAGCTAAACTAATGCCTTAAACTAATTTATTAGATTTTGAAGATGACAAACCATAATAATAATAATAATAATCAACAATTGCTTAATAATAACCAACATATTAACAATAATAATAGTAAATCCAAAATTAAGTACCTTAATTAAACTTCTAATATGCTTAACCTCCTCAATAATAATAATAACAATAAAAAGTATTACCATAGGATTTATTGGATGCTTTTGATGATCCTGAACCAGTTGTATAATAATAAAATCCACAATAATTACCATAGTTCAATATTACTTCTTTGTATTAATAATAATAAGTAAATATTCCAATTCAATCATCTATTACAACATAATCCCCTCCATAATAATAATTTGTAATTATATTTTTTTATAATCCAATAGAAGTAAAGTCTACCAAACTAATATCAACCTTAACCATTCAATCAAATGCCTTAGCAACCATACTAGAATCCTTAAATTTCAATTACCTAATTATATAATCAACCATAAGCCTAAGTAAACATGAATATACCAGTTTAAATAAATGTAAAAACTTAATCAACTCCGTTTGATGATGTATTTTGAAATAATATATACAGAAAATTGGCTATTTTTAATTATTTTAATTTTAATTTTTAAATAATTGTCATTAAGGAATATATGATTTCATAATTTTAGAGTTTGTCCCTTGAACCATTGAACGTCCTTATTAATTCACTTTTTCTTTTAATTCGTAGTTTTCAACTTCAATTTGATTAGCTTTTTTTCTCAATTATTCATTTTGTTATTTTAACTCATTAATCAATTAATTAATATTTTTATTCTAATTTTCTAAAAAAATATTACTTGGAGTTCAAGTTATTCTTTATCCATTCTCAAACCTTATATTTTATCTTCATAATATTATTCTCTTTTTTAAATTTAATTTTCTAATTCTTGGTTCTTTTATTTATAATTGCTGTTTTCATGTTCTAACTTATATTTATCTACTTTGATATTTTATTCAAAATCTTCCTTTTCTTACTTTAACCTATGATTTTCTTTTTATAATTTTTCTGTTAAAATATCTTTCTGATTTAAAAGATGTTCTAATTCTTCTATTTTCTAATATTTATATATAATTTACGTTATCACTGTTTTCAAGAGATTATTTATACTTAACTTTCTACTATTCTATTAACTTATCTCTTTCATTCTTTAAAGCTTCTATTTAGGTTTAATGTGATTTAATCATGGAATCAATTTATAATTGTTACTATCTATTAATTGAATTTAAATTATCAATTTCTAAAGTTTGTTTGCTTTCTTTATCAGCTTTTTTCTATGATTATTTAGTTCTATTAATTTAAATTATTAATTACAGCTCTTCTTCTCGTTTTTATATAATTTCAATTTTTCTATTGAGTTCATCTATTATATCCTATTTTTTTTTGTTCTCTTTTTCCAATTCATTAAGCTTTGTTTTAAAATTTTTAGAATCAGAAGAAATTTAATCTTTTTCCTTCGTAACCGAAAGATTTTATGTTTACAATTCTCTAAACTACCTCAATTTTTCTGTAATCTCTGAATTCAAACTATCTTTTTACGTTTCAAAATCCCTTTTTTCAGTTTCAGAATCATATTTTAAAGCTTCATATTTTTTTTCTAATTCTTCATATTATAACATTAATTTTGTATTATCTTATTACAATTTTATATATTAATTCTTCACTTCTCTTAATTTACTATCAGTATCTTTATTAGAGTTTAGTAAATCTTCATATTTTTTTTTAAAATCTAATTTAGAATTACTAAGTTCATTAGTTTCTGATGATAATTTTTCATTTCTTTATTAAAATTCCTTTATTTATTTTTTCTACAATTCACTATCTCTTTATAATTCTTTTAATTTTCCTAAAAGTTCCTTGTAATTTTTTAGTAATGTATGATTTTCTTATGAAAGTTCTTTTACTTTCTCTGCCCAATCATCTTTTTATAACCGTTCTTTCTTTAAATATATATTTACTATGTAGATTAGCCATCTAATTTTAAATTGTGCCATTTTAATAGATATTTAAAATAATTTCACATTTTTTCTCTAATTATTCCCTAAGATTCTAATTATCTTCTACCAATTGTTTTGATAATTAATCTAATTAATTTAGGCTTTATTTTTATATCTCAATCTATACTATTATAACATTTATATACTGTATGTTTTTGTTCTAATATTTATTCATCATAACAGTCTAACAAAGGTTGCAACTATTTCCATGTAAATTCTGTTCTCAAATGTGGAGCTTCTTATTTTAACTCATTTTCATCATCATCTGTACTTATATATGATCCAAATCTATTAATATATTGTTAAATTTCTTTTAATGCTTTTTCAACTTATTGATTAATTAATTTAAAATACGTAATATTTAATACATAGCACTACTTTCTTATTCTCTTTCATAATCGGTCTTCATCTCTTACAGACTTTTATTCTTATTAACAATCTCATGTTAATTTTTCTATTAGAATGATTATTGAATTCCTAATTAACCTTGATAAGCTCCATATTGAGATTGAGCTTATAATATAAAAATGAATGCATACTATTTAATTTAGACATTAACTTTCAAATTTTATATTAAATAACTATATAAATTTTATCATTATATGCATATTGAAAATAAATCAAGTAAGATTATCAGCGAATTCATAACATAATTTCCAGAAGAAAGAAGAAATAGTGTCATAAATTTTCTATTAATTCTTGGATTTGATATAGCTAGAAAATTAGGATAAAACAATTAAACAGAATTGTTTTAAACAATGAAATAGTTATCAAGTATAAATTTATTCAAATAATAATTATAGAATTTATCATTAATGATTGTACTTAAAATGGCCAAACTGAATTAAGAGAAGAAATAAAAAAGATTTAGCAATAATTAGTTTAACTTAATTCATTATTCAATAATAGTGAAAATGAATAAATCTAATCCAAAAGCCAAGATATGCATTAAAATCAACTCTAAACTAAACCATTATATATCCATAACAGATTTTATACTCAAAATGATATGGAAGATTAAATAAATTCAAGAATGAGAGAAGAACAATTAAATAGTACGAATTCAAAAAATTAATTCAAACCTGCCAAAAGAAATAATATCAATAAATCACCATTTTAACAAAATAATAATAATTTAACTGCTAAAATTACTGAATCTCCACCTCCTCCTATGATTTACTAAAATACTGCAAGCAACAAATTTAATATTAAACCTCATCTAGATGATCATTAAATGTAATAATAATTCATTTATTTTTTTAAGTAAATAGTTACTATATTCTTAAAATGAGAAAGTTTATTAAGATGATTTCGATTCCATTTCTAATAGAGGTCATCAATACAATCAATCTCCAAAATCTATTAAATATACATTAAATATTTAAAACTTTGGTACGATTAAGAATAATTATAGACAATTTAGGTTAAAGATTTTAAACCCATGAAACTAATAAAAAAATTAAACCTTAATAAACTTCCAATAGTAGTAGATAAAAAAAAAAAGTTCCTGCATATCTATAAAATGTTGAATCTAAAATAAAACATAAATTAGATTAAGATAAATAAGCATTTAAAAATTAAAAAAGTAAATATTTTTAGTATTTTAAGATTTCGATGATGATGATAATTCTTATTATAATTATAAAATGTTATCAACTTAGTAAATGACTGCAAATTTTTAAAATAATAATAATAATTTTATCCGTCCAAGTTAAGAATCAGATACTTATTATGAGATTTAATAATATTTGATTAACTAATAAAACTAAAATTATCACCTTTCACCTGTATAGGAAATGAAAACTGATAATGAAATTATATCAAACAAAAAAAAAACTTAAAATTTTAGTGATAAAATTAAAAGTTCATTAAAAAGTTCATAAGAAACAAGAAATCTAAGATAAAATCAGCAATAAAATTTTTTCGAAAAACATGAAAACTTGCCTTATTAAAATTCCATAACTCCTATATAAGTATCTGATTTTTAAATGAGTAAATAATAATCAGATTTAAGTTTTGAAGCTTTTAGAAAAAAAGCCTAATTTACTTCTCCATATGTATGAATCTAAATTTATTTTAGGCTGTATCTTTATAATAAAGTTCTTAACAAATTCATACAGCATAAAAACCTTAAAGAAATGATGAAGAAAGTAGTGAAAGTTTTTCAAATTTTACACCACCTAACAAGGAAATTAGTGAATTTTTATCAAAATAATGCATTTATTTAGACTAAGATTGAGATTTATATTTATCTTTTGTTTTATTGATGTTCAAAATATTTAGGCTGATTGAAACACTTGGTCGATTCTTGAAAAAACACCCAACAGGAACAGGTAGACGTATAGCTATATCTCCATTCTTTAAAAATATTTTGACAGAAGATGAAGAAGAAAATTTCAAAAGACAAGAAATATTTTATGATCCACATACGTAATTTATAAATATATTAGAGTTATTATTTGAGGCAATAGAAAATTTAGTCTTATTAAAACGAACTAAAGTAGAAAAATCAGAATGGATATAATTAAAATGGATTATCAGAATTAGGTAAATATTATTTCAACTCTATAGTTATTACATAAAAAATGCCAGAAAGAAGTTTATTATTACACACAGGGGATTATTAAATTGGTAAATAAGAAAGCTTTCTTCATTCAATTCAGTTAGGTAGAAAAGGAGCTGAAAATCATTTTTTTAGTTTAGATGATATTGAATCAGTTTATAGCTCTAATGATTAGGATATACATTTTGATATGTAATTGTTTAAAATATTTTTAGAGAAGACAGCTTAATTTACCAGCATTGAAATATTCTCAATTATTTAATATTATATTATTATTTCTAAATTGTGCATCAAAAAATATTGATGATGATTCTTCTGTGTAAAAGAAACAGGTAGACATCTGTTAATGAGAAATATAAAGAATAAAAATAAAAAAAAATACAAAAATTAAAATAAAAAGAAAAAGAAAATTATTTTGGAGTAAAATAGTTGTAGCAAAGCAAATTTATAAAGTTTAGAGTTAAAATAATATTGGCAATAATAAATATTTACTCCAAAATCTTACTATCATGTTTATGAAATAAATAATAAAATTTCTGATTCATTGATGAATTAAACAAATAAAGCTTTTAGTAATAATAATAAGAAATTTTTTCGCATTGCTTAAATTCTAATAAGTGATAGGAATTCTTTTGAATATATATATTTTTTTTATATTAAATTATATAAATATTATTTTTTTTACAAGAAGAGCAAGCTAAAGGAATAACCAGCTGCACTAATCTTGTCTTTATACAATAATATATATATTGCCTTTATGATAAATTGTGTTAGGGAATTATAATATTTTTTAAAAATTCCTCATCATTTGTAATTAAATTTTATTAATCCATTTTGAGTCCTAAAATATATAGATTGAATTTTAAAAATTCATGATTATATTTCATTTTTCATTTATTAGTTTTTTTTGTGTATAAAATTTTAGCCTATTGAATTAAACTATGTAATAGTGAGAAGTCATTTTGAGCAAATCATTTTCAATAATTAAAAAATACGAATAAGCCAACCTATTCAGGCAAGTATAAAAATCTTCATCTTTTTTATTTAAATTATACCTAACAGGCAGATCTAAATAGTTTATCAATCTTAACTGAAAAAATCGATAATGCATAAAAGCTCACATATAAAAAAATCATTCCTCTATAAAATATATTAAATTTTAATCATTTTAAATACTAAATCAATCTCGAATAAAAAAAATTATTAGTCTCTTGAGGAATGATAGTTTTTTTAATTGCAGCATCATCTATATTTTGACTAAAATTTGTTTTTTAAATTAGCTATTAATATTATTAATATTAAAATAAACGTTGATATAGTAAGGGTAATTGTTTATGAAAAATTTTGGTATCTTTTTTTATATATAAAGTGATTCTTCAAGAATTTTTAGAAAGTATTCATGACTGTTCAGGTCTTATAAATGAAAATAATATTTAAAAATCTAAATTTAGTAATTTTTTGGCAAAACCTTAAAAAAAATAAGTATTTCAATCATATACCTCCTTACATTTATCAAAATGTAACGATGTTTTCACCAAAAAGTTAACCATTATTGTTCATTTGTAAAAAATTGAATATAAGTATAATTGGGATGATATTAAATTTATAAAACATTAACTGGAATAAATTATAAATAAATTAAGCAAAAGGATAAAGATTATAGAAAAAAAATTTTTTTAATATTTTTTTATAGAATGTGGCTGAAAAGACGGCTATTCAAATTCTCAAAAAGCAATTCTAAAGAAATAAATTTGATGATGATAACAGTATTGAAATTTAATCATACATTATTTATAATGCTTAATCTGAAATATAAAAGTTTTTATAAACATTTTAAATATTTTATATATTTCATGATACTTCGGAATATATATAATTTAAAATGAATGACTTTTTTGAAGTTCAGTCTTCTTAAAAAAGAAGATTCTCTTGAATTAAAGTAAAGCTTTTTTCTTAAAATAAGATAAATTAAAGTGTAAGGTGTATTTTAAATTTAAATATTAATAATAACCTATCTAACTTACATATTTATTTATAGTGATAGTAATTTAAAAGGAAAGTAAGGATATTAAAATATATAATTAATTCAATTTAAATGACTAAAAGTTTGGACAAAAAAAAAGCTTAAAAATTATTAAGATATTTATCATGATTTAACACAAAAATTTTTTATGATGAATTTTTAATAAATTAATCATACTTATTAAATGAAATTACAACAAATCTGTTTTCTTCTATTACTTCTAATTCTGTTAATAAGTAGCTCAAAAATTACAAAAAACTGTGTTTGTGGGCATGTTAGAAGTTAAAAGGAATGCTAAAGTTCTGGTTTTTGCATTTGGTAATCCAATGAGTGTAAATTAAATTCAGGTTAAAAATACACAATATAAATCTAAGACTAAAAGCACTGCAAATATTTTGCAAAAGAAGATTGTAGAGAATAAGAGTAATGCGGTTTTTATTTAGGATAATGTATCAACTTTATCGATTGCATGTTATTTAATAGATAATATTGTTAAGAATCATCATATAAATGTGTTTCTGATGGCACAAAATGTGTTTAAATATTAGATTGTAATGATTATAAAACAGAAATTGGATGTTAAAATAAAAGTTAAAATGGTAAGTTTTGTTTTTGGGTTTAGGAGGAGAAAAAAAATGTAGAGATGCCAAAATATGCGAAGAATTACCAAAATATTTGACAAGTCATAAAATGTGTAAAGAAAGTTTCGAATTCTGCACAGTAAATGAGAATGGTTATGGATGTATTTAATAAATGGAATCATGTTCATAATATATTAATGATTATTAATGTTTTGAAAATAACAAAGGAAAAAATTGTTTTTGGAATTAAAAACTTGGTAAGTGTATAGAAAAGGAATGTGAAAATCTACCATTTTCATAAGATTATGAATGTTAATCATATTTAAGTAATTGTAAAGTAATAATTAAAATATATAATAAGAGAAAGGGAATTTTGAACTATATTTATTATACATCAAATGGAATTCATTGTGTAAAAAAGAGAGAATGTATTGATGCTAAAAATAGATTTGGATGTGTAACAGATATTTAGGGTAAGAAATGCGAATATCATTAAAATGAATGTAAAATAAAAAGCTGTAATACTGCTTCAAGTTCTCTTACAAATTATAAATAATGCTAGGATTATGACAATTTATTAGATTGTGTTACTTCAGAAAATGGAGGATGTAAAAAAAGACCTGAAACTTGTAGCGGTTATATAAGAGAAATGGATTGTTATTCTGTTGAATTATAAGATTGTGTATGGTAAAATAATAAATGTGAAAAAAGATAATGTTATCATGCTCCACTTTATTATAGTCATACAGATTGTAAAAGTTATGGAAATTGTATTGGGAAATTAAATGGTGGATGCTAACTTACACCTTAATGATGTAATGAGATTTTAGAAGAATAATTTTGTGAAATTAATTTTAATAAAGAAAAGTGGTTTTGGTTAGAAGATAATTGCATATTGTTAGAATATAATAAATTAAAATTACCATATTATAAAAATCATTAAATATGCTAATAAGCAAGTTAATTTTGCACATTTAATATAGATTCTTTAGGTTGTACAGATTACATATGTGAAAATATTTTAGAAGTAGAAAATTGCACAATTGATTCAAATGGTTCTCTATGTACAATGAATTAAGGATGTATAGAAAAGACTTGTAGAACTGCTCCTCTATCTTATGATACTAATACTAAATGTGAAAATTGGTTGTCAAAATGTACAGTAAATGTTTAAGTTTTATCAAATTAAAATATTTTGATTGGATGTGTAGATAAAAAGAATAGTTGTTAACTTGCTCTATAAGATCAATGCTATTCTACGATTTCTGGTTTTTAATGTAAATGGGATTCAATTTCTTAAAAGTGCATTGATCAAGATTGCACAGATGCAAATCCTAATATTTATTAAACTAATGAATTATGCTAATCATTTAAAGTGTTTTCAGCTTCTTGCATACTTAAATCTACTAACATTGGATGTTAATAATGGCCATAAAATTGCAATCTTATGTTAAATTAATAATAGTGTGAATTAAACTTATAAGATGGAACTATATGCTTTTGGAATGGTAGTTATTGTAAAATAAAGGAATGTTCAGATGCTTCTAAAATTAATTACACTAATAATGTTGAATGCAATGTCTGGATTAATTATTGTATTTTTAATCATATTAATGGAGGATGCAAAACTAGAGTTGATTCAGATACTTGCACATCTTCACCAAATAATATTATGTATAGCGTCATTAAGAATGTTTTGCATGGAATCCTAAATGTACTATTATTTCCTCTTTTCAAGCTGAAGGTTGTGAGTCTAAGAAAGAAAATTGTTATGAATTTATTAGACAAAGAAATTGTAAAACAAACTTAAACGGACAATATTGTTATTGGGATGATGGAGAACAAAAATGTAAAAATGAAGATGATGATAATGATAGATAAGTTGATTGTCATAAGAGAATTTATGGAGAATTATCTCATTAAGATTGTGAAAACTTTCAACCAAAATGCACAATAAATAACATTAATAGATAATGTTCAGATCTCTCATATTGTTGGAATTACAAATATCAATAATAATGTGAAATCACTATTGAATAATAACCTTGTAAATGGGATATTTAAAATTAATTATGTAAAGATGTTTTTTGGACAGAAAATACTACAGCATAAACTGAGGCTGAATGTTTAAAATTTAGAAAAAATAACTAGTGTTAATTAAAGATTAATTTTAATGGAACATATGGACCTGGTTGTGAGTGGAGACCATCTTCTTGTTAGGGGATTACAAATTCTAATATATGTAAATTAACTTTAACAGCTGAAAACCATAGATGTTATTTTTTTAATTCTTCATGTTCAATTGTACAACCAAATTAATGTTAATTCGTTGCTGATAGTAAAAGTAATGAGCTTTGTCAATTATATAATACATAATGTGTACTATAATCAATTGGAAAAGGATGTTATTCTACTTAAACTTGCTCACATTTATCAAATGAAGTTTTTAACAGTGCAATCATGTAAATGAATTATTAATGTAATTATTCTGACATCTGTCGACTTGATATGAATTGTTCTGACAAATATCTTTCCTTAAGCACTTGTGATGGCTAAAAAACACGTTTAGGTTAATTATGTTAATATAAATAATCTTGTCACAATTGTAACTATTAATGCATTGGATAAACAGCATAAAAAAATTTAAACTTTTCTTCCTAAATGACACTTTCACAAAAAAGGGAATAATGTTAAGACTATTCAAAAACTTATATGTATGATACAAATTGTGATTGTTGTGTATTATTAACTTCTTGTAACCTAGTTTAAGGTTCACCAACACGTTGTAATACATCAATAGCTCAGGTAAACTCTTCGTTACAAAGTTGTGGATATAATTCCACAAATTCTACTTGTAAGAATAGAACATGTGAGCATTTAAAAAACTTGAATTTTGATGAAAGTTGTTATGATTGGTAATATGATTGTGTTCTTAACAATAATAATTGTAAGACTTTCACAGGTGAATGTACAGAAATTAAATTAATTTATCAATGTTAAAAATTTGCATGCTTTTGGTAAATTGATAAATGTGTTAGACATATAGATTGCCAAATTAACACAACTGCGATTTCGAATCGTGAATGCTTACTCATAAATGGTTCATATTGTAGATTAAACTATACAAAAGGATAAGGTTGTTCCTTTATGGATTGCAGTAATATAACAAACTCAATTATGTGTAATTAAGCAAATATTATTAATGGGTCTAAATGTAAATGGGTAATATCTACATGCTAAAAGAAATTATGTAATGAATATATAACATAATCTGAATGTGAAAGTAGTTATGGTTATTATTAGAATGTCTTCACAAAATGTTATTGGTGTTCGTATACAATGTAATGCTCTTATCAAAAATACTGTAGTTTAAGTATGATCAAAATCAGTATCAAATTATTATTTCAAGCAATTTTCATGATAGTATGATTAAACTAAAATCGCATTAAGATTGTAATGATGTAATTGTAATGCAAACAATCCAATTTATATTCACTTCAAAATGCATTGTCAAAAAATTATTATGTTCAGAGTACACTTATGAAGATGCTTGTGTAAATACAATTAAAGGCATAGAATGTTATTGGAATTCTACTTTTTGTATAGATATCTGTTAAGCTTAACATCTGTTTAATAGAAATTTTGATAATTCTTTATGTGTTACTTGGCGTTCATATTGCATGTCAAAAAATGGGCAGGAATGTGAATTATTAAATTGCTCATCTTTGATGACAAATGCAGAATGTAATATTTTTACAGTAAAATGTTTTTGGAATATATCGAAATGTTAAGCTATTGGTTCTTGTAATGATTATTCTGATATCAATTTATGCTAAGATAAAAATAATTCTTAAGGAATTCCTTGTTTTTGGGATGGTACAAATTGTTAAGAAAAAACATGTTCAAATATACCTACACCTCCATCATTACCAACAGATTGTAATGATTGGCTTATGAATTGTTAATGGAATATTAATGATAATTCTTGTATTGAAGATTGTACATAAGCAAATATTTTATCTACCACCCCCCATTCAGAATGTGAATCATTTTATTTAAGTAAAAGTTGCACTGTAAAGGTTGATTTAATTTAATGTGTTGATCTTCCATTCTCATGTTCTTTAGTAAAACAAACCTAATGTTTTAAAGATAAATTTGGAAACGAATGTTACTTTTAAGATGAATTATAAATATGTGTTAATTTAAATTGTTTAATTTTTTCTTACACAACGCATGAAGAATGTAATTAACAATTATAATCTTGTACAGTAAATTCAACCTTAAATGGATGTCAACATTTGGATGAATGCAGTAACTATTTAATCCAAGAGCAATGTAGGATTAATTCAAATAATGTAGAATGTGAATGCCATATTGCACAGTTAAATAAGAAGGAGGATGCACTTAAAATTGCTAAGATTACATAATTAAAGAAGCTTGTTATACAGATTATGAAAATGTAGAGTGTATATGGGATGAGTATATAGGTATATGCTTTCCAAATTCATGCATAGATTTTTGTGGAGATGGTATTGTTTCTAGTTAAGAAGAATAATGTGATGATGGCAACTATTTACCTTATAACGGTTGTTACAAATGTTAAATACAGTGTCCAATAGGATGCAATATTTGTAATGTTCAATATGTAAAGATTGTCAAAAAAATGGATGGGTATTGAATAATGGGGTTTGTAATTCTATATGTGGAGATAACTATGTAATAGGAAATGAATATTGTGATGATGGGAATAATATTGAATTTGAAGGATGTTACTAATGTTCCTATTCATGTGATAGGAAATGTCTCAATTGTTTTTAAGGGCTATGTTTTACATTGAAGATGGATCATAATGCCATAATATTTGTGGAGATGGATTTCTAAATTTAATATTAGAATAGTGTGATGATGAAAATCTTCTAAATAATGATGGATGTAATGATAATTATAAAATTGATATTAATTGGAAATGCTAACAAGAGAATGGTGTTAGTGTTTGTAACTATGTTCTTCTGCCATAAATTATACTTACTTAACTCACCAAAACAATCTCAGATAATTAAGAATTCAAATTATCATTTTCTCAACAAGTACGATTGAATATTGCAGGCATCAGTGAAGAACAATTTCTTTAGATGATTATAATTGTTATTGAAAATGCCAAAGATGATGACTATTATGTTGAAGTTAGACCCATTATTTCTATCTCTACTGAATTTACTGATGTGGCTTATAAATTATTAGTCAATTTTAAAAGTAAAATTTAAGATCCTGTTTTATAAGTAACAATTAAAAATGTGAAAATATTGTGGATATTTGGAACAACACTTTATTATCTAATATAGCAAATTTAAGATTAAAGTCTCCTCGTAAAATGTCTAATGATCAAATATCACTTCTAGAAAAAACTGCTCTTTTAAGTAGAATCGTTATTTATATCATTTTGGTTGTAAGTGTTATTGCTTTTTTATTTGGTAATTTAGAAATATTATGGAACCTGCTTGATATGCTCCAACAATTATAATACATGAAATATCACAATCTTTAATTCCCAGAAAACTTACAAATCTATTTTGAAATATTTACTATTGGATCAATTACCCCCATTTTTGATAAATTGTAAATAGATATATTTTTACAATATATAATTGATTACTAAATTCCACCTATCCAAGCCAAATGGAAATTCGAATATTATTCAATAAATTGCTACTTTTTATAATATTTAGGTTAAGGTCTTGGAACTGCTTAAAGTATAATTACTGCTGTTATATCAGGAGTATTTTGTTGCTACAGACTTTTCAAATGTCACAGATCAATTAGTTGATATTGGTTAAGCAATTGTGAGAGGAAATTCAATTATTATGTGGGAATGTTTAGATAAAGTTAAAGATTGTCTGGATATATTAACAATACAATCATAAATAATTAATTTATAGATAATATTTTAATATCTCTTTGTGCCTAATAATTGTGGTTAAAGGGTTTATGAAAAATTAAAATTATTTCTTATTCTTTTTTTTTATCAAAAAAATCATTATTTTCCTACCAATCAACACCAACTGTTGAGTAATGAAATAAAAGAATTAGTAGCAGGAATATTCAAACCATTTTTGCCAGAAGTTATAGAATTCTTGGTTGGAAAAATATTGATGTAAGATATAAGAATTGTGAATGCCTTGATCTTTTCAGGCATATTGGAAGTTTTGTTAGTGATATTAGGAGCATTGTAAACATGAAAATTTATTTTTAGCTACTATATAATGGTTGAAACTCCAAACCAATATAAAAGAGCTTGAGAATTATTGCTAAATTGGCTTTCTTTTTAGGATTAATTATTTGGATTGCAATTTATTGTAGTGGAATTGGATTAAAAAAATTTCTTGAAATATTGCATATAGTTTATTAAAACCCATAAAATGTAGAAAATTATTCAAATGATTTATCAGAATTTATCTAAAAAGAGACAAGAAGAAATTTTGGAGTATTATTTTTGATTGCAAAATATATTATAAATTATTATTAACACCATACTTAATTAATAATATAAATTCTCAAACTTTCTTGATAATCTTTTTTATGCCCAATATTGATTTCAAAATACTCTTAAACAAGGATTGTTGAACAAAATAAAAAAATTAGAAGGATTTTTTATATTTAGTTATTTGATTGTAAAGGATTAAAAAATATTGATACTCACTTAATTAGACAATTTATAAAATAATTGAAAATAATCTAAAGGTATACTAATCATGAATATGAATTTAAGAAAGACTCTAATCAGCTAAAAATTTTAAGAATTGAATTAACAACAAATGTATCAAAGGATTTTCATGAAATGTTTATTTAAATAATCTTGAATCTCTTTTACTGCTTCTGAATACTTTGATTAAATATATATTTTCTGGTTTTTTTTATTATCTTTTTGTAATCAACATTAATTGTTCCTCAAGCTACTTTACTTTAGAAAATTTTATAAATGTATTAGATTTTATCTATCATTGGTACAGAATTTTTTTATATTTGAACTTTTCATTTAACAATTTTATGCCATGATATTGTTAATGCTATTGAGATAATGTTATGATTAGTAAATGTGATTTTTGATTATAATTTGCTTTCATAATTTTCTTATAAAATTTTATTGTATCCAATCATAATTTTACCCATTATTAATCAGAAATATTTTGAGGTTGATATTATAAAGTGATAAAATTCTCATTCATTTTTTAAAATAAAGTCTATCATTTATTTAATAAAAAGTAATAGAAAATCATTAATTCAAATTCTAACACTCTATAGAGTAAATATCAATAATTAAATAAATGAAAATAATTTATATCTTATTATCAATTGTTTATCTATGTAAGGCATAGATAAAAACAGCATTTTGTGATGAATATATTGAATATGATGTGGATTATTTTGGAAGATTTGTTTCGAATGCTAAGCTTTCAAATGTTACAGATGCCATCTTAGCTGAAAAAAGAGTTCTTATTATTGATGATAATCTTAATGTATTAAGTTCAATACCTAAAACTTAAAATCATAACTGCTAATGGATATTCAAATAGAGCAGTGATACTTTTTTTGTTGGATGCTAAAAGTATGGAGAATCCCCTTATCTAATTGCTTATAAAAGTATAAATAAAACTCATTATGCATAATTTGGGGATATTGTGTATTTCCCAAATTTAAATGAAACAGTTTTTAGAATTACTGGAGCCTTAAATACACTCTTTACAGTTTAACCCACGAAAGTAACATTATTCACTTTAGTAATGTCAGCATCAGAATGGAGTATTAAGACAACTCAAAATGTTTTGGATAAGAATTATTTTGCAAGGACTTCTGAAATCAATATCACTAATATAGATTTTGCACCTTATTCACAAGATAACTTATAATATTATAAATTGATTGTAGTTGAATACAGTCTTGGAGCATTTTGGGTAGATTCTGTGGTAAAAAATAATATACTCTCACCATTTAAAACTGGCCTCATTAATCTATATTCATTTTTTTATTATTCATCTACACGCTATTATCAAGGAGTTTCCATTCATTCCACAACCTAAAATGTATCTTAACTCATGTTTACTCTTTTTTATAATGGGAACACAGATCTAAACATCAAGGCAGTTTATATATCACCTTCAAATACAACAATCACCTGGAATTATGAATATACTGGAAATGGCTGGCCATCATGGAGAAATCCAATTACTTTAGGAAACTTATAAGGGATACTTCGTAGAAATTCATTAAAGTAAGGCATTTTTAATGTTTATAATATCTAAATCCCTTTTGCTTCAGAACAAACTGAAAATAATTCAGGTCTTGGTTCTGAGCCAGTAGATATTTTCACCTCTCCTCCATAAGAATTTGCTATTATTATTTTAATTCTGGTTATAGAGTTGTGCATAGTATAGAAAATAATAAGTTATAAAGTTGTGATCTTTACAATTAATAGGTTAAGGTCTTGGAACTGCTTAAAGTATAATTACTGCTGTTATATCAGGAGTATTTTGTTGCTACAGACTTTTCAAATGTCACAGATCAATTAGTTGATATTGGTTAAGCAATTGTGAGAGGAAATTCAATTATTATGTGGGAATGTTTAGATAAAGTTAAAGATTGTCTGGATATATTAACAATACAATCATAAATAATTAATTTATAGATAATATTTTAATATCTCTTTGTGCCTAATAATTGTGGTTAAAGGGTTTATGAAAAATTAAAATTATTTCTTATTCTTTTTTTTTATCAAAAAAATCATTATTTTCCTACCAATCAACACCAACTGTTGAGTAATGAAATAAAAGAATTAGTAGCAGGAATATTCAAACCATTTTTGCCAGAAGTTATAGAATTCTTGGTTGGAAAAATATTGATGTAAGATATAAGAATTGTGAATGCCTTGATCTTTTCAGGCATATTGGAAGTTTTGTTAGTGATATTAGGAGCATTGTAAACATGAAAATTTATTTTTAGCTACTATATAATGGTTGAAACTCCAAACCAATATAAAAGAGCTTGAGAATTATTGCTAAATTGGCTTTCTTTTTAGGATTAATTATTTGGATTGCAATTTATTGTAGTGGAATTGGATTAAAAAAATTTCTTGAAATATTGCATATAGTTTATTAAAACCCATAAAATGTAGAAAATTATTCAAATGATTTATCAGAATTTATCTAAAAAGAGACAAGAAGAAATTTTGGAGTATTATTTTTGATTGCAAAATATATTATAAATTATTATTAACACCATACTTAATTAATAATATAAATTCTCAAACTTTCTTGATAATCTTTTTTATGCCCAATATTGATTTCAAAATACTCTTAAACAAGGATTGTTGAACAAAATAAAAAAATTAGAAGGATTTTTTATATTTAGTTATTTGATTGTAAAGGATTAAAAAATATTGATACTCACTTAATTAGACAATTTATAAAATAATTGAAAATAATCTAAAGGTATACTAATCATGAATATGAATTTAAGAAAGACTCTAATCAGCTAAAAATTTTAAGAATTGAATTAACAACAAATGTATCAAAGGATTTTCATGAAATGTTTATTTAAATAATCTTGAATCTCTTTTACTGCTTCTGAATACTTTGATTAAATATATATTTTCTGGTTTTTTTTATTATCTTTTTGTAATCAACATTAATTGTTCCTCAAGCTACTTTACTTTAGAAAATTTTATAAATGTATTAGATTTTATCTATCATTGGTACAGAATTTTTTTATATTTGAACTTTTCATTTAACAATTTTATGCCATGATATTGTTAATGCTATTGAGATAATGTTAT
>CAJJDN010000049.1:0-55160 GCA_905182985.1 Paramecium sonneborni
CCCCAAACCCAAACCCCAACCCATTTGAAAAATACAACGTCATGTAGGCTTTACCAACCCCAACCCCAAACCCAGGCTGTATGCTATACTTCGAATGGGGTATCAACAACACCCAAACTTATTTTATGGATAATTAAATTAAATCACCAATAGCAATATTTTTTAAATTATATCTTATTTAATGATTAAAATGAAAAACACAAATTCTATTAATAATTTAAATAATGGATTCTTGTAAAGTTAATGATAAAATGTCAGACAACAAAAATGGTATAATTGAAAAGTGTTTAGCATAAAATATAAGCAAGGAGATAGGAATTAGAAATAACTAAATTCCCGACGACAATATTATCCTTGTAGACATGAAGCATGATTAAGTTTATGATGCTGCGATACTTTATAAAAAGCAAAAAGAATTAGAGTAAGAGTTGGAAAAAAATTCAGAAGAATTGACTTAAGCAAAATAGGATATAAATTATTTAAGAGAATAAAGTAAAAAGAGAGAACAAGAATATACAGAAATAATATAATAATTATCTCAACATAATTCCACAAAAGTTGTTGATATTCTATTAAAGTCCCATGAAGAAATAAACAAAATTAATAAAGAAAAAGAAGATTAAATAAATAAAGTTTGGAATAAATGTAATTAAATCGGGTTAGAGCTAGACCATCAAAACAATTAACAAGCAAGAGAAATTTTAAACTTAAAAAATGAGAATATAAAATTATGTAACTAAGTTTAATAGTTGGGTAAAGATTTAGTAAAAGTCAACTTAGAAAAGACAGATAAGTTAAATAGATGGTAAATCTACCACTAAGGTGAGTTAAATAAGTGGAATAATTATATTTAAAATTATAATAAATAGAATTGTGACTTACAACAAATGAATGAACAACTTAAACATGAAGCTTAAGCATTAAATGATAATATAACTCAGAAAGAAATTGATATGGCAAGACTAACAAAATAATTAAAAAATGATAAGGATAAGTATGAAAGAGAAAAAAAAGCAATGGAAGAGTAAAATGAATAACAATATAATCGATTGTAACAAGAAATAGCTTAGAATGATAAAGTAATAAAAGAACTTAAAAAAGTAAATGAAGAATAAGAAGATACTATTAGGCAAACTAATATTGTTAAAGATGATAAAGATAAAACACTTTCAGATAAAGATTCAGAAAATAGAAAATTAATAAGAGAAGTTAAAAATTTAAATTCAGAGAAATAATCTTTAGAAGACAATAATTAATAGTTAAACAATTAAATATAGCAATTGAAATAATAAATCGATAACTATTATCTGAAAATTTCAGAATTGAATGCAAAAATAGAAGAAGATAATGAAGAAATTGAGAAAAAAAATGGAGAACTAACATAAAAAAATTAATAGATGGATAGATAAAAAAAAGAATGTTAAAGTTTACAATAGTAAAAGTCAACAGTAGAAAAGGATAATTAAGAATTAAAAAGTGAAATCTAAAAATTAAAATCAGATTTAGAAGATCAAAATTTTGGAGGGTAAAACTAATAAACAGAAATACAAAGATTAAATGGTTAAATAAAAAGAATTGAACTAGAGTTATAAAATGCATAACAACAAAATTCAACACTCTAGGAAAAATATAGATAGTTGTAAAAAATTAATTCAGAAAAAGATAGTAAATTAAATTAATTAGATATACAACTAGGCTAATGTCAAAATACATTGAAATTAAGAGGATAAGATCTTTAAGATTCAAAAAAATCATTTGACAGCTTTAGTGTACAGTCTTAAGAAACTCTGAAGCATCTGTAGTAAGAATTGGAATCATAGATGTAATAGTAATAAGTAAAAGATTTAATCATAAAGAAATTATCAAAAAAGAGTTAGGATGAAAAGTAGCATGATAAAATTACTGGTTTAATGGAGAAATTAATGTAATCAGCTTTTAAAATTAATAAATTCCTAGAGGATGCAAATTTTCGCGTAGATGTCCAATAATGTTAAATTTTTGAAATTACTATTGATTATGAAAAAGCAAAACAATATTTGTAGAAGAACTAATATTTTTAATTTGAAGAATGTTTAATAAAGACCAATAAGGGTAATGTCACTATTAAAAGAAGTTTAAATTCAAATGCAGAGTCTACATTTTTTAAAGGTTATCTTAGTATTATAATTGAGGCAGCTTAAAATGAATATAAAAATAAATATCTTTTAAGAAAAGAATTGATTTCATAAACTTAACAATTTTTAAATTTAGATGAAGCAATTGAAATATCTAAAAATAATTTCTTATGTTAAATATTAATGGAACATTTTAATAGATCTTTAAAAATATAAAATATGTAAGCTTAAGGAACATGGATTGCAAGATAGTTTGTTTTAAAACCTTAAGGTATTAAATGTAATTATTAATTTAATAGATAAGGAAGAATATTATTACTGTGAAATGGTAGAAGAAGGAGATTGTAGAAAAATAAATGGAGGTCATTTCATTCCTCATTTAAATGACTCATATTTTAATGCATTCTCTAAATATGTGTGTTACTTGTCAAATTAAAATTATACTATAACACATATTCATGCTTGTGGAAATTATATTTATGATATGATTGTTAGTACAAATATCAAAGGATTATTCTCACCTTTAGATTAAGGACCAACTGAAATTGGATAATTTTTAGATATCATTAATTCTTCTCCAGCAAATGTAATAAATCGTCATTGGAATAACAATATTGAAGATACTGCTAAAATAGGATTTATTTGAATAATATTAATAAGACAATAAATATCATAAATTATAATTTAAGAAAAGCTTTAATTTTCTCATGGTAGATATTCTGTTGCATTCTAGATGATAAGAGAAGTAAATATAATATTAAATCATCAAAAAATTATAATGAAGTAAATGATTCATCATCTTAGTTATTTCTTCATTTAATTTAGTTAGAAGTCCTTTTCAACTTTATTTTCATTTTTAATTCACTTTCTTATTAATAGATTTAAATTTATTTCTTCATTTACAAACTATTTAATAAAATTGATCCTGAACTTTTAAAAAATGTGATATAAATATCATATTAGTTTAACCTATTTATTTTAATGATTTTCAATTCTCCTACTTCGAAAATTACTCTTTGATCTTTAATCCACAAATTAATGTCAAGCAAATTATTGATTATAAATAAGTTTCAAAAAGATTATGGCCTTAAAGAATTTGTTTCTTCACAATTTCGAATTGATTATATAAAATTAATTTTTTTCAATTTTTAATTTAATTGTTTAATTAAATGAATCAAAAAATATTAAATAACATAATGAACTTAGATATCTAAGAGGCAACCAAGAATGATTATGATTAATAACGATTCTTAGGCTTATAATTGAATTTATTTATTCCTTTTTTTCATTTCAAAAGGAACCAAATATTAAAAATTACTTCTGAAATTATTTTTTCTTTAAATTCTTCTTTAAATTTAAGTCCATATAATCGAAATTGTTCTCATTAATTTTTAGATATTATTCTGATTAATGAGATCTTGGTTTTTTTGGAGTAGAATTTCCTGCTAATGAAATTAATTATTATATTTTTTTGAAGATTATCTTGTTTTGTATTTTATTTTAGTCTTCTTTTTCTTTAGATTCTTTTTTTTTGGTTTTATTATGACTATTCAATTTCCCAATTTGGAATCCTCTTAAGTCACTATAAGGAAAATGTGTAATTGTGTGGTAAATAATTTTTAAAATTTGTATTAAAATTCGAAAATTTCAGGAAATTATTAAATATATTTGATATTTCTATTAAATGATTTAGTCTATATTTAGTTGTATTTTTACTGAATTATTTATACTTATCATAAATTTAGCACTAATGATCATATTGAAACGAAATTATTCAGAATACCAGCAAACACTGTAAATTTACACCTACCTGAAGGCGGCAAAATTTTTTTTTCTTCAAAATTAATAGATTATCCTTTTATTAAATTGTAAGTTAAAGATTCTGGTAATGGAATAAGTTCAAATTAATTATAAAACTTACGAAAAGTTTTAACTAGTTCAGTGGACAAAAGTCTACATAAATCTAAAATAAAAAAGTGTTTAAAAAAATGATGGAACATTAGAAATTATTTCAAAAAATAAAAATAAAGGAACAAAAATATATTTCAAAATAGAAAATCTTTTAATTTGTAGAGATGAATCTGTTAGAAATCCTATGATTTCTGAATACAAAACTAAAAATAATACTTATAAATAATATGTCTTAAAATGAAGGTAGCAATTGTAGTTAAGTTTTACCGGTAATTGTCTGAAAATTCAAAATTTGGTGCTCAATCTCCTTCTTAAAAGAGTAAAACAACAAAAAGTAAATTTTATAATTTGCCTCCAATTAATTTAGCTGAAAGTTCTTTAGATACGATAGATAATTAGAATTGATTTACCTTAAAGTCCTGAATATTTTCTATATAAAGAAGAAATTTAATTAAAAAAATAAAAAACTCCTAAATGTTAATTATGTACTAAAGTATTTAAAATAAAACACTTAAATTAGATGCTTAAAAAGATTATTATTATGTGTTCTGCAGTTGATACTGAAGAAAATTGTAGGGAAGGAGAAGCAGTAGGAATGTCAGAGTTCCTACCTAAACTCAATTACAAAGAATTAGAAAGAAATTAGATAGATTTGGTTTTCTCTGATATATACTAAGTTGTTTCACACCTTTTTAAAATAATATAATATTATTTTTTAAATTTGCTAATGACAAATATCAGAAAATAAATTATCTTTTTCATTTCAAATTTTAACCTATACTTTTTAATTAAAAAACCAAAATTTAAGAAAAAATAGCTTATTATTAGAATGAAAAAAAAAATATCCAGTAATAAAACTCATTATGATCGTTAATATAATTGATAATTGATTAATTTATTTAATTTAATGTATACAGAATAAGTAGTAAAAATAAGTATTAAAATATGATTATTTCCTTATTTTGAAATTAAATGTAAAAATTAGAGCAGCTCAACTTATCAAACAATAGTTTTCATAACCTTATTTCATCAAGTTTAGTTTTTTATTAATTAAATAAAATGAAAAAAAAAAGAGAATTGATGAAAAAAATTTTTAAAAGTATAGCTGGAAAATCTATTTTGATAGCAAATATCTCACAAGGTTTGTGGTGGATATTTTTGTCTTTCTACATAATGGATTAGACTAATTATGAAGCTCTATTTTTATAAATAACATGCACAATTTTCAGAATTTCATAATAGATCATAATTGATTAGTGGTGTGAAAAATAAACAATTTTACATCTAGTTTCACTATTTTATTCTGTATTGTACATAGAAACTTTTTTATTTTTAAAGTACAATAATCCTTTTGGGATATATGCAAATTGTCTATTATTTGTTGTAACTTTTAAACAATATTTATCTATATCATCAGATAAATCAAGCAAAATCTGCAAAATAGGATTCCCATCTTATATTTTATTTAGAAATATCATCTTAATATTTACTGAGTTTAACTTTTATTTAATTGAAAGTTTGATAGTATTTTTGGTGATATTTCTATCTTTAGCATACAATAATTAATTAGTTAACTATTAATGCTAATGTCAATGTAAGAAATAGTTTAATAATGCAATAATTGAATCATAAATAAAGAAAATAGATGATCATGATTCAGCTAACCATCTATAATTAAATTAATCTTTAATCAAATCGTTTAGTCGAGTAACAATTGGATAAACACCACTGAAAAGTTAAAGTATTTTTTTAAAGGAAATGAGCTATGAATCAAAGATAATTTAATTCTCAAATTTAGGATAAAATTAAAAATTATAGAAAAGTTAATTTTTATATAATAGAGCTTCAGAATTATAATTCCATTAATTTTATCAAAATTTAATAAACTCTTTTCCTTAAGGAGTACTCATACTAAATTAAAATCAATAAGTTAGTTACTCAAATAATTAATGTGAAAAATTGTTAGAATGTTCAGGATCAGAATAAATAGTAGATAAAATAAGATAATGTTTAAATAGTGCCAAAATGCCTGAAAATGATAATGAAATTTAAAATTATTTAAGAACACCTAGATTTAATAAATAATTAAATCAATACGCATTATTTAGGATCGTGAAAGAATTATAAAAGGAAAATTTGTAAATTGATATTTTGGATATACTGCTTTAGCCTTAAAAATACTTTCCTTTTTTAGAATAGAGATAATTTGATTAATTAGGAAGTTAAGATGATTCTAAAACAGAACAATTAACTTTTTAATAATAAATGTTTGTATATGAATGGCTATTTGAGTCTAGTTAGAGTAGGAAAGTTAAATAAAAGAAACTTAAAGTAATTTTAATTCCAACATTCATGACTGGAAACTAGCAAGAGTACATATCAATGCCTTCTCATCATAAATGTCCAAGTAAACTTAATATTTAATTCTAAAATGATGTAGAAATGCCTGTATTATTAATAATGATAAAAAATATAACAAGTAAACATTAATTCTAAAAAATGAAGAATGAGTAAATAATACATCATAGTTTAATAAAATCTTTTTCTCATGAATTACGAACTCCTTTAAATAGTTGTTAACAAATGCTAACTTTAATAAAAAATTAATCTGTTGAAAAAAAGATTTAAAATTATATAGATATTGCTTAATGTTCAATGTCTCTATTAGTTCATTAAATTAATGATATTTTAGATTATGCAGCAATTCAATCATTTTAGTTTCAATATCGTATTAAACCTTTTACATTTGGTAACATTGCATAAGAGATTTACAATTTGTATAAATTACAAATGATTTAAAAACATATTGAATTTACTGTAAAAATACAACCAAATTTAAGTGATTCATTAATAAGTAATGATCAATAGAGAATATTATAAATTTTAGTGAATCTTTTGAACAATGCCTGCAAATATACAAGAGAAGGTGGTTATGTGAAATTAAGCATTAAATAAAAAAGTCTATTTTATATAAATATAAAAGTTAAAGATAATGGAATAGGAATTGAAGATGATAAATTAATAATGATTTAAAATAATTTGATTGGCAATGTTGAATTTGGTGCCAGATTAAAAACATAGTAAGTTACATAGAAAGCTGGATTAGGATTGAATATTGCTGCAAAGATTGTAGAGGGACTTATTGAATCAAATAATAATTAATTAATGATAAGTTCAATAAAAAATAAAGGAACAAAAGTATAATTCTAGATTTAAAACTTTTTACAATCATAAAATGATTAATATTAATCTTCAAATCTCTTATCTTAATTAACAGGTAGATTTAATCAATCTGGAATGTAATAGACTTTAAGTGAAAGAAAATATGATGATAAAATGCCAATAAAGTCTAGCATTTCTAATTCTAAAATAGATTATGATATTTAACTTCCAGATAAATACTTATAAGATTCAGAATCATCTTAAGAAACTCCTAAATTAAATGATCCTGGTAAATAATAGTAAATAGAATTACCTAAAAGTCCATAATACTTTTCGCATAAAAAAATTTAATCTTGTTAAACAATAGTAAATTAGGAATTATTTTCTATAAAACAATACCCTCATCTTTGTTAAATTTGTAGAAGTGTATTGATTGTAGATGATATTCCATTTAATTAAATTACCCTTAGATTAATGTTATAGAATTTTTAAATTGATTCAGATTAAGCATTCGATGGATTTCAAGCTATAGAAAAGGTTAAATAGAAAATGTTAGAACATTGTTCTTTCTACAAATTGATTTTTATGGATATTGAAATGCCAGGATTAAATGGATTTCAAACTAGTAAAAAGGTATTTACTTTTTTTTATCATAGATTTTAGAAATCACAGGCAAGTAATCTTTCATTGTGATTTGTTCTGCTTATGATACATAAGAGAATTTTATTGAAGGAGCAAAAATAGGAATTAATTCGTTTCTGCCAAAACCTGTTAATTAAAAAGAATTAGAGGTAATTTTAAGAAGCATTTTCCCTTTAAAAAAAGGATTATATTGAACATTATATGTTAATACTTTTTTTCAATAATTTTATCTAAATTTACTATCCAGTAAAATGGTAAAGAACATAATTTATTATTTTTAAAGTGTAATTATATTATATTTATAAATAATTAATACTAACATTATTTTAATATTGGTAAGTGCTAAAGGAACATGGTGATCAATACTATCTATAATGTTTGGATGGAATAATTATATTGTTACAACAACTCTTTCTGCTTCAGCCATAAATATATAATTAGGCTTATTAATTGAATCAAGAAAATTACTAATAATAGCAACTTCTCAAAATTACTGTACGATTCTTAGTAAACACTATGATTATACTGAATTGAACTAATAAATCTATTTGGAAATTACACTTATACAATAACGAAATTGTTACTCGGTTTGGCTATCCTTACTATATTATTTTAAGGTTATTTTAAATTTTATTAATTAACTTTGACTATTATATTTTAGAGAGTATCGTAGTTGTATTTGAAATAGCAATTGCTTTATTGGGATATGAAAAAACATTATTTACAAGTTAGTCTCTCTTTAAGAATCTAAACATCCAACAATAATAAATTTATTAATTAAATAAAATAAGTTTAATATAAAAATAAGAATTTACTATTATCCATTCATTTGTTTATAAATGATAATCAAAAAGATAACATTAGTATTTTCAGTAAATAAATATTTAAAAATAATCTTCTAATTAATTATATGTTATTGTTGGGTGATAAATTAAGAAAAAAAATGACAAATGATATTAATAAAACTGAGTCCAATTTAAATATTTTTTTCAACTCATAAAGTATTTTCATTTGGAGTAATATTGTAAATTACTTCAAATAAATGAATAAAAAATGTTCAAAACTCTTTCTTTGTTAAGGAGAAGAATAAATTTTATATTTACTATAGCAAAACTTTAATTTTTTTTCGGTTAAAATTAATTTTTTTCTATTTAACTTTTTAAAAGGATAGACATTTTAAATTAAGTATTATTTTATCTTAATTTTTCATTAATAATTAGATTCCATTATTAATGGTTCGAAATAATAACTTGAAGATTAGATTTAATAAACTTACTGATTTTATAAAAAATTAACCACAAAAATTAGATTGAAAAATAAAAAAATATATCCAATATCTGCAAAATTAATATAAGGGTTGATAGAAACTACTGATAATTATGTTTAAATTATAAATTGTTCTTAAAATGGAACTAGTATAAGTATATGGATATAAGATTTGGATTTAAGTAAATCTCAAGAACAAATATTCTTAAGAGATCCCTTTAATACAGGAAAATTTATATACTTAAAGAAATCACTTTTAATTTAGAAAGGATTTGCAAAAAATTAGAATATTAAAATTCAAATGATAGTCCAAAGATTGTAGAAGATTTAAATCAAAATTCAAAGTTCCCCAATAAAACTATTATTAATTTAAATTTCTAAAAAGCCCTATATAAGGAAATAAAACTTTTTCTTTTAAATATTTAACTTTACAAATTCATGAATGTACTAATTTTTGTAAAAGAGTTTTAATAATCTATGATTAATTATTAAATTTAATAACATTCAAAGCTTTATTAACTCATTATAAAATTTAATGTTATTCAGCCTATGATGATACATAGGCGATATCAAAAGTTAAAGGGAAAACGAATACAATATGTTAATTTTATGATGTTATTTTTATGCATATTGATATGCTTGATATGAATGGATTCGAAACATCAAAATTTATAATTATAATTTACAAGATAATTAAGCAAAGAGGAAAAAACTGAACAAAATTCGTCTTCTTAGAATTCTCAATAAGTATTAACTAGTAAGATGAACATAAATTTTGTTTTTTTAACTTACATCATTAAAATAGTTAAAAAGAAATTTTAATCAAATTTGTTAATAATATATTTTGATTTATGTATGACTATTAACTTCAACTAACATAAATCAACTCATTTATGTTTTATGGATTTCTTTTCAAATAATCTTGATTCATTAAAATTTCTATGACTTCTTTTATATCTTTATCTTGTGGTTTAAACATTTTCAATTATTCTTTTACCAATAGATTTAATTATTAAAAGGATAAAGTTCTTTTTCCTTTCATTATTCGAACTATAGCAGCCTGAATAGCAATCTTTCTATCACTTTAAATATCCTCTTCTATTAAGTATATATTTGTTTTACATACATTTATATTCAACATATTAATCTAAAATAATTCCTAATTTAATTCTTATCTTATGTGTTGAAAATTCTTCATTAAACTTAAAACCTTAGGCATCTTTTATTATTAGCTTTTTTTATTCTAATAATCTGATTTAATTTAACAAATATTATTAATTTACTTCAATTTTTTCCTTTTTTTAGATTTAATAATTACTTAAAGTTATTCAATTGTTAAAGGAAGATTTTTCTCATTAAATTGTAACAATATTGCACCACTCACAACTCCAAGTATAATTCTATACTCTAAATTTGTTTTGAATTACACTTCTATCATTGAAAGCTGGTCTTGCCAATTAAGATCAACTCTATGTAAAAGTATTTTAAATATCATACAGTTGATTCTTTTCTTATTAAGAATTAAATTTCTATCTATATGCAGATTTTAATTAATTTAAAATCAATATCTTATCAAGGTTCACATATGGTTTTATTTCAGGCCAATATTCTTTTTATAAAATTTTAGCTTAAATTTCAATATCACTTATTGTTATTATTTTTTCATTTAAGGATTATTCATAATCTTTAATCATGAACTCTAAATATTTTGTATGCTCTGGACCAAAAGTCTTACGAAATTAATCTATAATTTATTTATCAATATCTGAATGATAATCAAATATAGTAAATATTCTTTAAGCTAATTTATTTTAATAGTTTTTTATAAACAAATCCTTTGCCTAAAAACATTCTAAAATTTGCATAACTTAACTTAATTGTTTTTCTTCCTCAATATCTATTCTTTTAACAGTAAACTTATGAATTCTTTATAATAGTGATTCCATTATAATGTATTAATCAGCATTTGCTGTTATATTTTCAAAAGCTGAACGCAAATTCACAAGCAAAAACTAATTATTTTCACCATAATTTTAGATTAGTTTCTTATAAGACTATTATAAAAAAATCAATTCATCCAAAAATTTATTTTACTAAATTTAATTCAATATTACTTGTTCTTCTTTTTCTTACTTCTTTTGAGATTGGGTAATTCCAATTTATCGTTCTTAAATGATTTCCTTCCCTTATTAAATTATAATGTCTTAAAATTTCTTAACAAAAATATGTGTATTGCTTTTAAAATTATCGAAAAACTAAACTAATTAACCAAATTACTATAATATAAATAAGATTATACTTTATAACAATCTTAAAATATAATGTTCTTTAAAGTGTCATTATTATCTTAATGTAAATCCAACGCATAATTATTGATGATATTTTAATTAAACAAATCTATCAAATCTTTTTAAAGATCGTTTTGTTCGCATCCAAATATTAGTTTAATTCTACTTAGTTCTTCATCTTTCAATTTGATGAGTAATTTTATTTAATCTAAAATTGATTGTTATTTGAAATAATTATATTAATTCTGATAATAATTTTTACTATCCTCTTTTATTTCATTTTGAATTTTTTCTCTATTATCTTTATCCTAAGAAATAGATTTCATTTCATAAATGATTTTATAGACTCTTTGTAATTGTAATTGTATTTCTTTGTCAAATTGAATTCGATCTTATTTTAATTTAGTTTTGAATTCTTCTTTTATGTAAGAAAACAATTTGCTATAAAATAATAGATAATATTATTCTTTTGCTTGTTATTACAAATGTGGATATTAATTATGGTTATTTGAAACTATAACAAATGAACGATCTAAATACGCAAAATAACTTTTAAGAATTCTAGTGTGGTATTCATATATTTAATATTGGCTCAGAGTTTCTTCTAAAAAATTTTCAGTGCCATAAGTCTTTCTGGCAATTTCTTCTGATTATTTTAGAAATGCTTCATTGTAATTTTTGAAAAGCTCGTACATTCTCCTTCCCTCTTCTTCGCCTTGAACTATAAAATTGTAAATGTCTCTAATATAAAAAATGAAAAATTACGTATATGCGGCAATAGTTTCTTTTCCTTAATAAATCTTCTATTATCCATTTAAGACCTTAAGTATGTTTGCTCTTTGATTTAACATCCTAACATCTAATTCTTATTTGATTTTTTCATATGGATTCATTAAAATGAAATTTAAATATTAATTATATTTTATACGAAATATATTTATTTTTGATCATCTCATAATTTAGCTCTCTATCTATTGAATAAACCATTCATTGTATAATTTTTATTTTCCACAGGAAGTTTTTACTTTTCTACAATCCATTTTAAATCAGTGAAGTTTCCACTCTTCCAAGATCTTAATAAATCAGTTGGTTCTTCCTCTACAGGTGGTTAAACATTTTCTTTTAAAATAAATTTCTATAATCCATAATGGAAAGTCATCATATAAGATCTAAGAGTTTGGAAATAAATTAATACCTCCATTCCATCTCAGTCACATCTAATAAAAAGATTCCCTATTCATCTCTTGATAAACAATTCATTAATTGTAAAACATTTTCTTAAGAAAATACCCATTCATTTCTATTGAAATGTTTAAATGTTTTATTAATTGTATCAGCTTTATCGATTACTTTCACATAACGATTAGCATTTTTTTTTTAAGTTTAATTACCAAATGTATCTGCAAAAGTTTTTAACGCTAATGCTCCCATTTTTCTTTTGAAATTCATGTATCGATAGTAACACAGATTATAATTAATTTCAATAGTACATGGTGAAACCTTCACACTAGGTGGATTAGCATTCCAATATTCAACACATGTATCTCTAGTTAGTTTCCATGGAGCAGGATTTCTAGCACTAGTACCACAATGATAAATTTAGAAATTATTTTTATTTGCTTCATAAGCTCCTGCTACCAAAATCATATCAGATACAAAATCAACAGGAACTTAATCTGTAATTAAATTTCCCTTTCCTTTATATATTTTTACTAATCCAATCCCTGCAAAAAAAATCACAGCTGCACCTCCAACCAAGTTATCAATCTTTTATAACAATCGATATTACCCAACCAGGGATAGGATCTCTAAATGAACACCCTACAATAGTTGGTCTTACTATAGTAATTTACATATTTGGAGGTCTCAATTATGCTAACATTTATTCTGCCAAGTTCTTTGTGAAAGTATATGTATTTGGAAATTTGTCTAAGGTTAATTTTTATTATTTCTCATCAAAATTTTAACATGATCTATAAAGCATAGAAACAAAGGATTCAACATCTTTTTATGGATGATAGATCTTTTCTTCTATGAAGCTTTTAAAGTCAAGAATAATTTTTACCCAAATTTATCACTATTAACATAGGCAGTGGATACATGGATGAAATTTTCTAAATATTTACATTACTTAGCTAACTCTAATACTTTTTACACTCCATAATAATTGATTTCTAAAGCAACTTTTATAGGGGAATTAAAATCAACACTGGCAGCACTATTTATGATTATATTGACATTTTCTATGAGCTCTTAAGTAACTTCTTTATTAAGTCCTAAATGAGGTTTAATTAAATCTCCATCAATAGGTTTCACAACATCCTCAATAAATTTTGAGAAATCTGCTCCTTTTTGTTTACGGATCCTGTCAAAACATTAAGAATTGATAATCTCTTTATTAAATCTTTCAGTGACAGATTGACCTTTCTTTCCTCTCACTAAAACGTAAACTCTTTTAACTTCGAAGACTCTTAAAACTTTTTCTAAAATAACTTTGGCTACAAAGCCTGTACAACCAGATATTAATAAAGATTTTCCTTTATAGAAGTTAAGGCAACTTATGTTTGTAGTCATAATTAAATTATTTTAATTTTTATATCTATATATTTTAGAGTCTTAATTTTCATTTAATAAAACTCCGACAAAAAAGATATGCATCAAAAATTTCATATTAATACCCTTCAATTAAAAAATATAGAACTATTTCCTCCTAAAAAGAATCTTAATCTATTTTTACATAGTATACCAAAACATTTGTATAGGTAATCGATTAATAGCATTCTACTTCAATTAATTGTCTAATTTATGTTGTCTATTCATTTTAATTAGAAATTTAATTAAAAAAAATATTTAGTATTAGTAAGTAAATAATATAGAATAGAAATTAAATAATAAATTATAAAAACTATAAATTTGATCAACCAAATATTTCTTTCTATTCATTTATTACTATTTATTTTTGCATTTCCTAACAAAAGTTAAATCCTAGCCGATCCTCAAATAAATAAACACTTTCTTTTTGATATTATACTACTAAAGTGACCCTTGATCAGTCACATTATATCTCCTAAAAGAAATCGCATTATCTCGAGAAAATGAATATTGATTAAATTCCATTATACAGTGGCATGAAAATCTATTCATGTTTGAAGCAAATCTAATTTATACACATCTCTTAAACTATCCTTCATTTGTTATATAAAGATATAAATTCCTTAATTAATTTTTCTTGACTTCTTAACTTTTGATAAACATAAAAATCGATTAGAATTTCAGGGATATGCCTCCAGAATTTCAAAAATAAGTGGATCTTTATTTTTTTTCAATGGGTATTTATTTATCATAATTTCGAAATATATGATTTGAATTGCTATAATAAACAAGATTTAAAATTATTAGGATTTTTATACTATTCTTAATTAAATTAAAAACTTAAGAGAAAAGTAGATTCTATGAAGAATTTCGATGATTTAGAAAATAGTTGATATTGAATCGATTTAGAGAAAATCCATTAGTTGAACATATTAACAAGATAGAATGACATCAGTGAAATAATAATTGATCTTAAGCTAATATAAAGTAGTGGAGCTCATTTTAATTATTCAACTTCAACAAAAATATAAGAAGTATATATACAAAATTTGATGGAAATTGAAGAGAAATAGTATAAAGATATGAGTAAATGATATTTGAATAATCTAAAAAAGGCAGGATGTTTATATGTATATTTAAAAGAAGTTATGATTTAAACACATAAAAGTAAAGAATTCTGAATTATTTATTTATATTAATTAATTTATTATGTCAATAACTGTTTCAACATGCTAATAAATATGTGGTTCTCCACTTAATCATAGTACAGCTAAGAACTTATGGACATTTTCTAAATCTGATAGATTTGGTAATCTGGCTAATCCAGTCAAGTATTCATGATTGATCTAATCATTATAGTTGTGGTAAGGCATTTTACGACTTGCCTAGTCAAATAGAAAAACGATCAGCAGGTATAGGAAAAGGAACAAAGTATATTACTATTGTATTTAAGAACTGATTTTACAAAAGTACCATTTGCAACACCATCACCATAATAATATAATTTAGCAAGTGATGTTGAAACTAATCTTAAAAAATCAAAGGGAAATAAATTTGGTATGAGTAGAGAAAAAATGGCAAGTACTGGGATACTTGGAAACTTAAATTTAAAAACTCCAGGTATAATAATAATAAAAATAATCATTTAGCTCCTGGAACATATGATTTAGGATCTACTTTAAGTGATATTCGATATACAATGAGATAGAGACCTAAAACAAATTTTATGGTTTTAACAAGTAAAGAAATACCAGGACCTGGAACTTATGAATCTTTACCTGCTGTTAATGCTGTAGGTAAATATCCTATATCGAAATATAATAATTCATGTGCAACATTATTTAATCCTAAGAATTCTAAACGATTTGTTAAAGATTTTTGTAAATCTATTATACAATATTTAAAAAGCTACTAATCTATAAGCTCCAGGACCAGGTACTTATCCTGTTGATAAGACTGGAATTCAAAAAGTAATTTAAAATCTTATATTATAGGATGGTAATTACTTTATTTCTAAATTTCATTCTTCCAATGTTAGAAGCTTTCCAAAAGAATCTAGAAGAACTGGATCTGTGGGAAAAGGTAATTATATCAAATATATATTATTAAAGCTGGTACACCTGCTCCTGGTAGTTATAGATTACCTTCAGAGTTTGGTTACTATGAATCTAGACATAAAGCTAATAGAAGTGCAGGAGATATGGGAGAAAATAAACCTTAATAATCATGATTATCACAAAATAACAATTAATTTATACATAAAAGAATATATATAGATTTATATTATTAATTATACATTATTTTATGCCATCTACTATTGAATTGCTTAAATGGTCAAATTTAATTTCTTCAATCATGCTTATATTGATTGGAGTTACTTAAATTATATCTTTGACCATTCTCTTTTCCAGTTTTAGTTTTTCATTCTTCATGTCCTTTTTCTTACCATTTTTCTTAATGTAAATTAATTTATTATAGATAATAGATTATTTGGAATCATGCTTTTTGCAAGTGGTTAAAAAATGGAATTCATGGATAATAATTTCAGATTTTTAAGTTCTCTTTTAGGAAGAGGTCTATTCAATATTTAGTATTCTAAAATATCATTATTAAGTCTAGCATCTTTAGCAGTTTATTAATTATCTAATGCAACTAGTGACATCATTGGATTCATTATTGGAGCTATGCTTTTTTTAACAGGTGGTTTTTATTTGATTTTGCATTTTTGTGGAGTAATTAATACATTAAATATATATTTAAATAGAATAGAGAAGAATTAACAGCATATAAAAAATAAATAGCATGATACAATATTAGCTTTATTTATTCGTATAATTAATTTATCAATAAATATATTTAACGAATACATGGATTAATAACATACTTAATACTTTTCAACATAACAATTCATTGAACCAAACAAAGATGCTAACAAATCTTAAAGAACTAGGTCAAATACTAATGATTTATTGACAAGTCCAAATATTCTTTACATTCCTCCTAGAACTTAATAATAATCTCAACCTACAATTAGATTAGATTCTTAACCACCAATTATTAAACCATCTTATAACAATGTTAAAGAAATTGTTAAAATTCTTGAACCAGATGAATTAATCTTCTTTAGAAATAAATGTTCTTTTTAGGACAAATAAATCTAAGAACTTTAGAATGAATTACATCGAATCAAATCAACTAATTAAGAAAGAGTTACTTACATTGAAGATACTCATAGAATCTAATAACTTGAAACCAATTTATAATAATATCAATAAGAATGCAATAGAATGAATAATTTATTAGGAGATATTTCGAATGAATCAGAATAATTAAAATAAAAAAATATCTTGTTATCTCAATAATTATTTTAGTTTCAATAATAATAAATCGAATTCGATAGACTAAAAAGAAATTGTTAAGATACTGATTAGTATTGGTAAAATGAAATATAAAGATTAAATGTTTTAGTGTCTTAAAGTCAATCATAATTACATTAACTTTAAAAAACATTGATGGAAACTAAAAAATATGAACAAATGTATCATTAACAATAACCTATTTAAACCTAATTAGCTTTAGAATTGGAAAGAATTACTTAAATTCTAAAAGTAAAGGCTGAAGAATATGATCAATAAAAGTAAACATATATTAAGGAAATTGAAATCTTATCTAAAAGAATTAAAGATTCTGAGTATGAACTTAAAGAATTAAGAATTCGAGAAAACAATTAAAAATAATCTATTGATGAATTGAGTAAGGAAAATAATTAGATTACTGAAAAGTTTATGAATGAAATTAGAAACAAAAATGATGAAATCTAAAAACTATAATCAATTATTTAAACTCTATAACTTACATTATAAGATACATCTAAATATCAAGAATATTAAATGAGATCAAAAATGTAAAATGAAGAAATTAATAATCTCAATTAGCGTATCAGAATGAAATCAGAAGAGGCAGATAAATATAAACAATAAATTTTGATATTTCAAAATTAAATATAAGAATTATAAAAATATTCAGAATATGAAATGAAATATCAAAATTTAGCTTAAGAATATGATAGACTAAATAATTCTCTAATGATTAAATTATAAGAGAATGATTAATTGAGAAATTGCATATCTAAATTATAAATTACTTTAAATGATCATTACAAGATAGAAGAATATGAAAATAAAATAGCATTATAAAATTAAGAAATAGATCGACTTCATTAAAGCTTATAATCAAAGTGTGAAGATTTAGAGAAATAATCTTATGAAATTAATAGGGTTTCTTCTTTATTAAGAACAAGAAATGAAGAGATTGATAATCTGAAATATAAAGTTTAGGAGAATTCACAATTAAAAGATTATTAATAGAAATTTTAATTATTAAATGTAGAGATGGAAAGATTGTCAGTTTAATTAAGAAATAAAAATGAAGAAATGGAAAAGTTAAGATAATACTTAGCATAATTTCAATTGTAAGAGGCTAATAAAATATAAGAATTAGAACAAAAGAATCTTGCTTATTAAAATGAAATAGAAAGATTAAGTAATTTGCTTAAAATGAAACTCTAAGAGAATGAATAAAATAAATAATAAATTAGATTTTTGTAAGAAGAAAACGATTAATAAAAATAAAAATTATTGACTTAACATGAAATTCAATAATATAGTGACAAGATTACAATTATGAGTTAAGAAATAGATTCTTGGAAAAATCAATTCATAAATCTTAATAGAGAATATCATAAATAATAAGAATAGTTAATGTTATCAAATGCTGAATTGGATACATTAAAGAAATAAAGATAAAATTCATTTAAAGTAAAATATATTATAATTGAAATAGTTGGAATCCTATGAAACAATGAAAGAAAACTCATCACTTTCTTCCTTTTAATATGGTACTCTTACTTTAAGAAATATTTGATACTATTATAATAATATAAAATTATTGTTATGAGTAATTTTGAAAGTCCTTCTACGGTACAATCCTTATCATTATTCTAGAATTCTAAATATAGTAGACATAAAGGATATTTAAAGTGGGAGTTAGCTAATAAAGATGTTAATGGAGCATTTGATGCTTAATAATTATAAACTGAAAAAGGATTATTAACACGAGATAGATAACCTAATTCTTTAATGATTCCATCAATAAAATCGGCTTAATCCTCATAAATAAGTCCTGAACCTTCAACAGTAAAAGAACATTTATGTTGTGATAAATTAGATGAATTAAGCAAGTAATATGTAAGAAAATCTTATAAGTTTAGCAATTAATTATCAATGAACAAATGAATAAACTAAGTGAATTAAATCTATTGATATAACAACATTCTAAATTATTAATTGATTCATATAATTAAGGATTAGAAGATGCTAAGACATAATAATTAAAAGAATAATAAATTCTTGAAAATAATCGATTACTTAGAGAAAGAGATAAATAGATTTAAGATTGGGAAGAAAAATTTAATAAGGAGAAAAAAAATGGAGATGAAAAAGAGGAAGAAATAAGGTATTTATTATAGATTTATTTATTAGCGAACTTGAAAAATAATTGAAAGGATTATCATCATAGGTTGTTGTTACAACTAGTACAACAAATTTAGAAGATGAAAAAAATTAATGGAAAAATAAATTTATTACATTGAATAAACAATTCAATGAAGCTGAATAATAAGTGGTTGTTCTTGAAAATGAAATAGATATGCTCAAATAACAATAGAAAAAGAGTGAAGTTAGAGTAATATTATTAATTAATTAATTTAGACTACCACTAGGAGAAAAACAATAGCAAAAGAAGTTCCTCAACAATGATAATTTCATAATATCCTATTATATTACATTTTAATTATAAGGACATTTAATACTTTATTAAACTGATCCTCTAACATTAAAGAAACAATTATAATTTATCTGTTTTCATATAAAACATTTTTAAAGATATTCTCGCATATTAACATCAAGATTGATAAATACTAAAAAATTCAAAAATATTATTAACATCTAATTAATAATTAATAATATTTATTTATGTAAGAGTCAGAAACAAATTAAGTAAATTAGTTAACAAGAGTAGAATAATCTAATTCAGCCAGTTCAAATAAACTTATAATTCCCATTCTTATTTAACCAAGTGTTAGTTATTTAAATTGGTAATAACCTGAATCTAAAAAAAATAAATCATCCTTGATTATGATTGGAACTACTTACAGTAAATAAAAATAACATGAATGTTGTCAATAGTTAGATTAAATAGCAACTTCATAAGGAAAAAACATCTAAAATTAAATACAAAATATGAATTAAATGAATTAACTTATACTTGATCACTCCAAATTATTAGAAGATATAACAACAAAAAACAAAGATGAATCTGAAAAATATAAATCCGCTAATGATCAATCTGATGTTTATAAAGAAATTGCTGAAAAAGAAAGGAAATTAAAAGAATGCAAGGAAAAATGTGAAAAAGAAATTTAATTTAATCAATAACGACTCAATAAAATTAAGTAAGCTTGAATTATATATTAGAGATTTAAATAAAACAATAATAGAACTTGAAGAATAATCTTAAATGTCAAACTAAACTATATCTTTGTCTTCAGAAGTTGAAACATGGAAAAATAAATATCTAAATCTTTTAAAATAAAATGAAGTAACATAAAATAGATTTAAAGAGTATTCAAATGAATTAGAATAATTGAAATAAAACTAATCTTTAAGGAATAGCGATGTTTAAGTTAATTACATAATAAATATTAGTAATCAACCACAACTGTCACAACAACCAGAAAAAGAGGAACCTTAAAACCAACAGAATAAATTTAATTATGATTAAAATTTAAATAACTAATCATTTAGAATATATTATAATCTAATTTTTTTAATATGTTCTTGAATAAAATTTAAAATGATAACATAGTAAGAAATATGAAATACAAAATTGAAGCTGATAACTATGAATGAATCAATTATATATGATAAAATGAAGATTAATGGATTTGTGAATAATTTATTGACATTTAAATGATCTTTGAATAGGAATAAATTTTTGCAAGTTTTTAAACAATATAATTAAAAGAAAATTTATTTTAAATGCAGTTAAGAATATTATGATAAAATAATCCAAGCTAATGCAAAAGAAATAAAAGAATTATTAATAAAATCAATGTCGCAATTGGCAAATATGGAAAAAAATTCCAAAGAGATCTGCTCTATTATTATACATAAATTGCTCAAATTATTATTAAATTCAATAAAATATATCAATCAACAATAATTTTTTAAGAGTATTTATTATAAATTTTAGTATAAAGAAAGATATTAAAAAAATATGAGAAGGTATGATAATTTAATTCTTTCAAAGCTAGAAAAGATTTTTATTATTTATAGAGTTCTTTATTTTCTAACCTTAATAGTTTTTATTAGTTTAAATTATTTCTTGTAAGTAAATCTCAAATATAAGATTATAATTTTTGCTAAAATAAATTGATAAAAATTAATTTAATTTATTATAAGAAAAAATTACATTTAATGATTATAAATTAAAATAGAATGAATACGAATTAAAATGAAATTTTGTTTAGATTATCAGAAGAATAAAAAAAAAAGCTACATGAATTGCATTTAATTTAGTAAAGAGAATTGAATGAAATGATTCGACGTCATTAATAGGAGTAATTATAAATATTTGAGTAATTGAAAGAGCAATAAGAAACACAGTAAAATTAAACAAAAAATCTGTTCTCATAAGAGATAAAATAATCAAACTTAAAATACAAGCCTTACACCTTAAGTCAATATAAATTGTTGAAATTACAACCAATATTAAAGAATATTGGTTAAGGATTAGGTCCAACATTGTCATTAGAGAAATGGGAAGAATCTAAAGATAAGATGGATAGGATGTTTGAATTTGCAGAACATGTATAAAAAGAAAAGAATATATTTAGGTAAAGTTGGAACATCGACAATTTAAAAGAAAAATACCTAAAAGTTAACCAAAATAAATAACTGCAAGATAGAGAGGATTGGAATTTGCAAAATCAGTATTGAAACCTATTTTAGTTTTGAATGAATCACAAAAGGTTGATAAATTAACTAATTCTTCAAAAAATAATGAATTATTAGAATATGAATTGAGAAATAAAATACTTAGATAATAGATAGAGAAAATAAAGTGATATATGATATGTATATAGTTAAACTCATATTTCATTTAACTTTGAATATTGATTTAGGCAGATTTTTATTCTTCACATTTCCATATACTTTATTCATAATGTATAATGAATTTGTAGAATGAGAAGAATTTGTTTTATGATGCGAAATTTTTAAAGCTTCTTGTCTAGTTGCAGCTCTAGGAGAACAACTTAAAATATCTGACAAAGGCTATAATTAGCGAGGAGGTTTAATTTTTTCTAGATCGACAGATTATCCTAATTTAGAACGAATTATATATTATTATTCTAAATAATAAAATTTAATACATTATTTTGATGTAGTTGGAGTAATAGGAGTAATAGGACTAATTGTTGTAGGTATTTTAGGTGAAGAACTACCATTAGAACATTATCTATCCATAAGTTTCTATTAACTCTGAATCATGTTGATACTTCTTCTTGAGCCCATCATATCTTATCTAATGATGATTCATTTAATACGTATAAAAAGAACTTTGCAATATTTTATCATTATTAGGATTAGATAAACGAATATCTTTATATTTCTTCAAGATTGTACCTGCTAATGTTGCCTTTTTTCCTGGCCTTGTTCTCTCTAAAAAATGTTGATTCTAAAAAATTACAGCAGTAATCATTTGGATTTGATAAAATATTCGCAAGTCTTCTTTTTCTCACCATTGGAAATTCTATTTATATATCATGAAATCTTTAATATTTTGAAGTAACCATTTTTTCACTTATTTCATGAGTTGATTAACATCTTATTTTACTTGCTGAATAGTATTTTATTGAATCTAATTCAAATGAATGATTGATTTTCGATGTTTAATTATTAATTGTTTTATGGACAGGAATAGAATTTGGTAATGATTCTAAATCTTAGAGTACTCGCTTGGAAATGAAAGTCCAATACATAAAAAAATTATGAAATAATTAAATAATAATATATAATATTAATAATCATTTAATTTCAAATTTATTCCCAACTATTAAAAAACATAGGACAATCGCAAAACAATAGTCATAAATTAATGATTTCAATCCATCATTCCCAATTATATGTTAGATTTATTAAAAAAAACTGTATGTACTTGGAATTCTTAAAAAATTAATAAAATATTTTACTTTAATTATTTTACATAAAAGCTGATTGTAATAATACAAAAAGCAAACTCAATAAGTATTTCTAATCCTATTTCCAATTAAAATGTTTGATGTTCATCACTGTTAACATCAAATGTAGACCATTTTTAAATTTATTGTTTTTCATTATATAAAATTTAACTCAATATAATAAATAATAGGGCTATAACAATTTCAAATGCTTCTTATAATACAAAACCGAATATTTATTTTGTAACCAAAGCTTTTTTAATGTTTTCAATATTATCAACATGAATCCAATTAGCAGCAGTTTTAGAAAATGAAGGTGTTTCTTATTCTTATGCTTCATAAAGAGATTATCTCTTATCCTTAACTTATGTTGCAGATTATATTAAAGTGGTTTTCTTAGTTTCCAATTTATTTTTTTATTGGGAATTATCAACAACACTACCTCTAATATAATTCATGAACATTTATTTTCTTTACTCCAAATTAAAATAATATCCAAATACAAAAATCCAATAATACAGTATTTTACATGCAAATTTGATCAATAGAAATTCTATAAAAAATCCAACACCCAATCTTTAAACTGACATAGTTCCTATTCTATATCCTGTAACACCTAAAATTACAATTTTAGATTCATAATTATAATCTACATATTATTTCATAGTAAAGAAACTTAAAGTAAATTTCTTCCAAACATATAAGGATAAAGGATAAAGAAAGAATAGTATAGGCAAATAATTAGATTTAACTTCTTAATATGCCATGGCAAAATAAAGAAAAATAGGAAATCCTATACAATAAAGGAAAAAGAAAGAAAGATAATTAACTAATATATCGAAAGGAGCAATACCAGGATTGCTAACTCTTTAAATGTTCATTTAATTATCTTTCTTTTCTTTTAATTGTTTAGTCAATTTATTCACAAAATCACAAGCATCATGAGTTAATTTATCATTTCTAGATCTAGCTACAGCTAAAAGTTCTCTTTATCTTTCTTCCACTTCATTCACAAATTTTTAATAATTTTGAGATGCTATAGTACTTTAATAAATATTGCCTTCAGAACCATGTTGAAATACTCCAAGAAGTTGATTGCAAAATTAAAATGAAAGTGGGATTTAAATATTTTCTTGCATTCTTTGAATTCTATCTACTCTTTCTTTAATGACAACTAATTATTTATTACTTACTGGAATAATTGCCTTAATAATAAAATGAATAATTACATAAAAGATAAAAATAATAAAAATCATATTGCAAAAAGTAAGGATTGTTAAAAATACAAATATTGATATTATTGAATCACTAATGTTATCATTCCAAACTGAATAACCATAATAAATTGTTAAACATAAATTTACAATTAATAATACTATTCGAATACCCCACATAATTTTAATAAATTTAGGTTCATTCCAGAAATCTAATTCTGTCTTAGATAATATATAATTGCATAATCCATTTTTATGAGTATATAATTGTTGAATTAATGATAATGTAAACAATCCAATCAAAAGCCAACAATTAACAAATGTAAATGTTCCTGAATCAAATTCACTACTAATATAAGCTATAAGTATCCCAAATGGAAATGATAATCCCATAATAATTAAAAACATAGGACCAAATTCTAATTTATATCCAGGTAATTTAGGTAGATTCAATTATTGTAAACTAACATTACCATTTCTATGGTATTTTTCATAAGGTATTCTTTCTGCTGGAGATTTTGTTATTTATTATTCTGATCTAACACCTGTAAATTGTATTTTCTTTGAAGATTATTAAAAAGGAGTGACAGCAGGATTAACTGGTTCATCTAAATTTGGCTCTAATAAAGGTTTATTGTTTTTTAATAAAGGAGAAGCTGAAGGTGTTCTTTTTTAAATTGGAACATCTTAACCACTATCTAATCTTTATTAATTCGATACAGGACCTATATAGATTTATAATAAATGTACTTTTGATTTAATCTACTTGACCATTACTATTATTTTATAGTTTCTTTTATTCTTCATCAACTTAAAGTGATTTAATCATTAAATAATTATAAAATTCATATAAAAGGTCTTCTTTCTCCTGGTTTAGTGATAAATTCTCTTTTTTTGCTAACTTTATCAAAAGCAGAATTAGTCTCATATCTTCCTGGTCCTGGAGCAAAACTAAAAGATTTAAATGGATTCTTCTTTTCACCAATTCCTTATGAGATTTTCTAAAGTTTAGAATTAAATTTACAGAAAATCGATTTGGAACTGTCAAACATATTTAAGGTTAATATGCTTCAGGTCCAGGTACTCCATTCTCTCTTTGATCATTGAACATTTTACCTTTTCCTTTTAATTAAAATTAATATCTATGTTAACCTAAATCCTAACGCACAGTATATTCTCCAGGTCCTTTTTATATATATATATATAAATTTACCTGGTAAATATCTAGCAACTTCAGGTGATTAATGTTTATTATAAGGTAAATATGTTTTTGAGTAAGCTTCCCATGATAAACCAAAAGATTTCTTTAATTTATCATTTCCTGGCTCTTAACGAACTTAATAACGATCTGGACTAGGTAATTCCTTTGCATTAGCCTTTTACCATTCATATTAAAATATTATCTTATTACCAAACCCTTATTATGTGTATCTATTATGTAATCAATATATTTATAACCTCTTTCCTAATTATGAAGGTAATTCCAATTTTGTTGGTAATTATAATTAAGATTAAGTATGAAATCTATTTGCCTTACCAAAAGATATTTATGGTGATGTGTGTCTCAATGTACTAGATGAAATGTTTGTACTCAATCCTATATTATTTAAAAAAAGAGTGTTTGTGCTAAATAATTATTAACAATTTGAATTCATCTCTCCAGGTTCAGTATTTCCTATAAATACAACAAATAATTGTACCTTTATGTTACTATTCCATTTTTTAATTATATAATAAAACTATTCAGCATTTTTCATAGTTTTTTGTTTATAAATAAATTTTTATGAATCAGTTGAAATTTGTTAGATCAAAGAGTACAACTAGATCGAGTCCATTAAAAAGAATCCATTAAAAGTTAAGATAAGTTTAAAAACCAGGAAAACTTAATGTTAGTGTTGGAAAGAGTAGATAATCTTCAGAAAATAAAGATGCATTACAAATATCAACTCCAAAAGATAAAGTCTAAAAAATACTTCATTTATTATCAATACATTAAAGAAATAATAAATAGTCCTATTTATAAACTCCAGAAAGAACATAATCATTTGTTCCTTTATCGCATGAGAGAAAGTTATTCAACGAATCTATTAAACTTTAAGACTCCACTCATGGAATTTGTAGTAGGAATAACATATATTAAAAATAGATATTGAATGATTAAATCATTAATATGTAACCTAAAATGGAAATAAGCACAATTACAGAAAAGATTGATGCTTTCTAATTAAAATTGTTGAAAATTAATTCATCTGATCAAACTACTTTTGATTAATAATCTCCATCAAATACAATATATGGTAACACAAATATTTCATAATTCAATTATAAAAAAGATATATTATAATCAAGCTATTCAATAAATCAACATCAAAATTCAGATCTAAAATAATAAATGTTATAAAAACATTAATAATAAATAATAACAAAAAATGCTCCAAAAAGTCAAGCTCACTCTCGATAAAATTCTATTAAAAACTAATCAAAGGAAAATTTCTATAATTTAGCTTCAGAAGAGTAAGTTATTAAAAAAAAAGATTCAAATAATGATTATGAAGAAATTATCTTAGATATATACCCATAATTTTTGAAATAATGTCAAAAAGATGCTATTTTAAAAAAAACTATTGTTGAATAAACTGAAGAGGAAGAACATTGTCCAACTAAATTAAGTACTAAATCACCATAATAAAATGCACAACTCTATAGTGAATTACTAACTGATAAATCTTTAGTAATAGTATCACCAAAAGTGGTAAAAGATATGGAAATGTAAACTAGTTTTACTTAACCAAAGTAAAAATTACAGGAAACAGTTGAAAAATAAAGTATATAAACTTAATTTGATACTGTAAATGCTTCTGTTTAGACAAAATCTAAAAAAAAGAACCTTGGATTATTTCAATATTAATTTTAATATTTATCTCCTTAAAATAACAATAATCATTAAGATATTGATTTATTATCTTTAGCAGATTTTTAATCAGAAATTTTACATAGAACTTAAAGTGAATTTGATAAAGATTTTAATTCTGGAAGCAAAAACAAGCTGTAGGAAATTAAAAATTAGAAAATTAGAGATTTTAGTATTCATCCATCAATTATGGATATAAAATAGTAAAATTAATAATAAAATGATAGCAGGTATATATTTATAATAATTATTCAGATCATTTTTATTAAGTTAAAAAAGCAATTTATATTTATCAAAAGAGTAATTGTTAGATCCTTAAGATGATAATCAGCCATATTATTTATAAGCAGAACCAAAAGAGATAAATTCGAATTTCTATTTAAAATAATTGAAATCAGAAAATTTATTTTAATAAAATTCTTTATAAAATAGTGTAAATTAATCAAAAAATAAAGTTGAAAAGGGATCTTCATTTTCAAGTACTCAATGTTATAAAGATCATTTAAATATATTACTAAGTTAATCATAATAATAAGGAAATGCAAAAGCAAGTTAAAACAATCCTTATTTAAATTAAAGCAATTCAACAAAAAATAAATAAAAACAATCATTTAGAAATACATCTGTTAGTAATCAAAAAACAAAGAAAAGATAGAATTGTATAAATACTAAAAAATGAAGATTTATATATAAATATATATATATATATATAAATTAATTTAAATTTAAAGAAATTGAATTTCAGCATTTATGAACAGTTAAATTCTACGAGTTAAGAATTGATATAAAATCAGTTAATTAATTATCTTCTGGACAATTAAGATCTAATAAGCTTATGTCGACATCATCATCTGATTCTATACTTGTAATACTCTATCTTTAATTAAGTTTGTTTAATTTAACTTCCATAGAACTTTATTCTCTAATTTCTAATATGGTTCTTAAACTAGGTAAAAGTTTTTATTTTCCAATCTATTTAAATTTTGCTTTTTCATTAACAAACCAATGATGATTACTCAAATCTGACAGATCTTTTCTTTTAAGTGGATCTGGTTATAATAAATATTGTAGTAAATCAATCTAAGATAAACTTAAAATGGATTTCTCTGATAAAGCAGATTCCTATCTCAATCTTAGAAAGGATATATCGAGATTTTCTATTGATTTATTAAATGATTAACAACTCCCTTTAATTCGAGGTTTATATACACAAAGATAAAACAAAGTGCAACCTATCTAATATTAATCAATTTTTTGTGGAAACCTTATATCATATAATTGCATTTCTGGAGGTATCCATTATTTAGGTAGTTTTTTTATTAATTAAACTACTCCTATCTCTTCTCTATATGCAAAATTAATTAATACTATTTGTAATTTATCTAAAGAAACATTTCTTAAAAGTATAATATTTTGAGGTGTTATTTGTGCATGATATAAATTTTATTTATGTAAAAATTTCACAAATTTGATCAATTAATACACTATTTTAGATATTTAAATAGAATTCAAGACTAAACCCTATTCAAGTAATTTAAATAAAGGATCTCCTACCCAATAATCATATAATATATATAAATGTTGTTAGTCTTCATATAGAGAACAATATTTAAGTAAACAAGGGTGTTTTAAACTCATTAAAATGTTCACTTCATTCATCAATTATTCATAAAGTGATGGATTTTTGTCAAAGTCTTATAATCTAAAAATATTGACTGTATAAACAGAATTATTCTTATTTTTAACACAAGCAAATACATTAGGCACATTAGTTTTCTCTTTTATTGTATATTTTTATAAAAAATTGGACAATTTACAGAATTTCTTTGTATATTTAGTCCACTAAATGTACTTAAATTCTTTACATTTGTTAAATCTTTTGATGTAGTAAAAAACAAATAAGTTTATCCAAGTTGGTTACTCAATTTTAAACCTTAAGCATTAAATTCACGATATTCAATTCTTGTCTTCTGTATTGAACATGTAGATAGTATTAAAAACTATTTATCTTATATAATCATATTTGGATATAATTCCATTTTTTATAGCATAAACTTTTCTTATTCTAAATTATATGTATAAATCTCAGATTGTAGTAGAAAGTCATTTTACACAAGAGCTTTTGGTAATTATTTCATATTTGATTATTACAAATCAAACTTTGAAAATGCATCGGTAAAATTTAAAAGCCATCCAAAATCATAATTAGAATCAAGGTTTACTTAAGTATTTTGTTTTCTTTTTTATATTTACATTATTTAATAATATAAAAATAATTAAGGTATACTTGATTATTAGATGGATTATAGTCTTTTTATAAAAGTTTTATCTTAATTATTAAAATCCATAAGTATAACTGGTTAAATACAATACTATATTGATATTCTGTTTCTATATAAATAACTATTTTATTTAGCAATATAATTTATTTTTTATCATCATGTTATATTTAGTGATTAATTTTTCAACATCAGTAATATAAATTGCAAAAATTTGTTTTATTTTTATTTTCTTTATACTAACCTATTCTATAATTCATTTTGTATTAAAATTCTCAAATTATGTGACAAATTCTAAAAATAACTACTCTTATTACTAAAATAAAGGTATTTTAGAGATTCAAATAAAATATGAATTATAATATCATGAATTCATGGTTATGTATTGACTGAATTAGATCTTTTGAAAAGATGTTATTGTAGAGTTGATTAGACCTAAATTGGACAGTCAAATGCTCTAAATTAAAGATAAAGAGTATAACCATCGAATGTGACTTTTTTCAAACTTTTTCTAGGTTATTCTTCAGAAGGAGAAGAGAGTAGATGATTAAGTTAGTCTCCAGTAAGACTAGAGATTTGATTAAGTCTCATTTTTTTAGACATTTTTAATAAATAAAAAAAAGAATTAATCGAAATAAGGTTTAATTGTCAAAATATTTTAACTAATCTTATTTCAAGAAGACATAATTTTTTAAAGAGCTAAGATAAATCATAGCATGATTCAAAAAAAATGAAAAAAAATTTAATTATTTTATCAATAATTCATCTCATAAAAAATGATAAAATATTTTTGTTTAAAAATCATTAAATTTTTTATAATAAAGTAACTTGATTTCTTCCAACACTGGAAAGCAATGAAACAATAGAAGAAAAGGTCATTTGTTAATTATTAAATGGATCCAGTATACACATAAATTTATTTATTTCTTCCTCACATAAATTGAGATTTGTAGTATTCATTAATTATCTAAATTAAACCTATAAGATAATATTTAATTTACATCAGATAAATATCCTTTTTTCTCTATATCCACTTATCTGAATAATTTAAGAAACTTTTATAAATATTTCTCATGAGTAAATAGTTAGAAATCTAAAATTTACATAACAAATTAACAATATTCTAATTTATTACCTTATAATTTAATTTGACTCAATTTTTATAATAAGACTTAACTATCTTCTTGATTGTACATATAATTTACAATCTCTTAACATTCATCTAAACTTAAATAATTTTGCATCTTTTAATTCCACATTTCTTTGATATCTGTCATATTTTTTAAAGGATTTTTTTATCTCAAAAACATCCGTAATAGTTCTGAAATAGTTTACTTAACTTAAATTTAAACAAATCTAAATTCTTCATCACATTCATTTCTCAAAATTTTACCAAAAACACATATATCATTATCTTCTTAACTTAATCGTTTAACACTTTGAATAATAGTACTAGCCTATTCAATTATAATGTTCTATTTAAATTTAATTTAATATTACTTTTAATCCATATTTTTAATTTAAATATGTGTACATATATTATTCCATAGTTTCTCTTGCTTATTTTGTCTCTTAACATTTTAAATCATATTTAGTTTTAGAATCATAAATTTCTTATATCTATTCTTTCAAGAGTTTTAATGGTATTAATTTAGCAGTGGACAATTAGGATCCTTCATTTAATTAACTATTTTGTAATGATTTCTCTTTTATAACTGAAGTATCAATTTTCTTATTATTTGGTTTTAATGCTTGTTACTATTATTAATAATTCTGTTAGGGTTATTTTGAATCATAATTAGTTTTTCCATGTCTAATTATAAGGTCTAAATATTTTTGATTCTCTTCTTGACACATTTAAATTGTTTATTATTATTCTTGTAAATCTGATTCCAATTACTTTATTAACAATTCTTGTTTCTCCAATTTTTCTATATATTAACTCACTGGATTTATGGAATCTTAACTCAATATGATGTTTGTTAATTCTTTAAAAATATTTGCATGATCATCATGAACCATTTATAAGATAGCACTCATTTTCTAATCCAAATTTTAAGTATATTCAATTATCATATTAAAATTCAGTTCTTATAGAGCATATTTAGCTCTTAATAAGTGAGTTTTTGCTTTAAATATAGGCAAATCCTTAGATAATCTTAATGAGAGATCTTTCATCACATTTTTAACATGTTCATCAAATAGATTTCTCAATCTATCATCTTTTGATATCTCTATCAATTTCTCAAATTGTATGGCATATTATTCTAAATCTTTTTGCTTAAAAACTACAGGGTTTATTTCACGATTGTTAAGAAATCTTAATTATGGCAAATTTTCTTATATTATTTAGACTTCTTCAGGTTTTATTGTCATATGCAATTTCGTTAATTTGGATAACTATTATAATTGCTTTATAACAATATCAAAATCTAGGGGATTTTATGATATATCCAATTCTTCTATGAATAGAATTGCTAAGTTATTGCTCAATTGAGTAAGTTGATTACCTTGAAGATTAATCTTAAAGTAGTATAAATCTATTACATATTTTAATCTCTAAAATCGAGCAAAATTCTCAACTAAATTATTTATGCTATCTAGTTATCTTAGGATAGATTATATTTCATACCTAAACTCTAAATTAATATTTGTAGTATTTGGATTGAGCCCTTGTAAAATTTATTCAACGTTCATATAAAATAAAAAAATAAAACAATCAATCTATAAGACTCTTTACAAAAATTTATTTTTTTTAGATTATTTTATCTATAATTTAATAAATTTTAAAGAATGAAGTAACTAATTAGCTTTTATACATTCAAACTTACCAATAACTTGTAAATAATAATTTTGAAGATTTTAAAAGTATATAGTTGATTAATTTAACACTCTTTTCTTCATTTACGAATTGTAACAGCTCCAATTATAACAATTAATAAGCAAATAATTTATTGAATTTTTTCAATCATTATGAAATATTATTTTTCATTAATAATTAATTTATTTATTTTTTTAAAGTAGATAATTTACTATTCATTATTAAATTCAAAAAATAGAGTTAAAAAAATACTCTTTATTGATTTTAAAACAGTTTTTTTAGTTAATTGATTTTATATTTTGTTTCTAAAATTAAATCTTTAGATACTTTGATTAATGAAATTTCAGTTAAAGAAATTAGTTTTATTGTAAAAAGTATTATTAAAAATAAATTTATTATTAACATACATTGAATTGTTAATAATTTAATTCCATTGAATGGTAATAATTTCATAATATTGAATAATATTATATATATTCAAACAATTTCTTTGGCTAAAGTTTTGTTTTTAATAAAAATAGATGTTTGAAATAGGTTGAATTTAAAAATGAATTATATTTTACTTTATTTTGGATTGTCTGTCTTTGGAGGATGATTAAAGGAGGAATGACAAAGTTCAGTTTCTGTTAATTTGATATTGAGAATATAAGTTAAATCTAAATTTAAATGAGAGAATATTAATTATTTTATGAATCCATTTTAATAGTTTATCAATCCAGGATAACAATGGTAATATTTGTAAATGCATTAACTACATTAATTTCAATACTTTTAAGTACTTATATCATATATAACATAGAATTTGCAACTGCTAAGTGCTATACATAATAATTGTACAAATCAATAAAGTGTTCAGATTCCTTCACTGAATGCTCTTTAATAATTTTCTCTTCTTTCTTAATCATCTCAAAGAACAATCCCATCAGCATAACAACATGATATTCGTACTAAAAAAAGCTAATCAGAAAGAGTGTTACCAAAATAGAAGAAAGAAAATGAAATTCTGAAATAATTTTCGTAAGATCAAATATTATAAGAACTAAAATAATTTTTAGAGTATTTGAGTAAAAATGATGTTAAGGAAATGGAAGAAGATGAAAAATATCGATATGCAGTATGATATTAATATAAGTTTAGATATTGACAAAAATAGATGATTCTTTAATTGACACACTTATTAATCGTTATCAAAAATAAAAGAAAACAAAAGAAGAATAGATTAAGTTTATAATACGAAAATGCTTTAAATATCTCAAATAAAAGATGAATTTAAATGAAATTACAATGAGTGCATATGAGATTGAGAAGGTCTTTTATAAAGAGTATTTTATGACTGATGACAATATTGAAGAATTAATACCTTTTAGAACAGAATCATAAAATAAAACTATGAATAATTCTTATTTAAAGAAAATTTTCTCTTCTGATAAGTTTTATCAAGGATATCTTGAATATTTAGGTATTTTGTAATTATATATACTTAGAAAACTTTGATGAAATATGGGATTAAGAAAACAATGAAAAAATTTAGAATATGACAAAATAAGTAATGAAATTTATTGCATCTGGATAAATCGACGTATATAGATTTTATAATGATTAGAAAATATCCTCATACAAAAGAGTACCATGGATTTCGTCTATGAAATAAAGATGTTATGAATTAGCTGTTTCGTTTAAAGCATACCGTGAATAAGAAGAAATCAATAATAAAAAAGTTAAATTAGAATGATAATATTTGATTTAATTTCCAGACAATCATAAAATCATCTTTTTATAATATTTAAAAAACTCTAAAATAAAACTCTTCGCTTCTAAATTATATATACAAATATTCATTCATAAATCAAACATTATTGAAGCTGTTATATTTTAATCCAAAATTATTTACTAATATTAAAATTTTATATCTTAAAGTTATCTTTTAGGTTAACGTTCTATTTTTAAAAGAAAACATTAAAAAAATAGAATTTGTATAAGTCTGAGTTAAATCTATAGCATAAAACTAAATTTCTCATTCAATAATTATTGATTGACCTAGTTATTTGCTGATTTAAAAAATAAACAATATTCAGGTTATCTGAATTGAAATCTTCGATGAAGAAATATTTAGAATCTTTGATATTATTATAGATAGAAATTAATACATTTTAACATATTCTATAAATTAGAAGTTTGAAGGAGAAAGAGAACTTCATTTGATTTAAAAATGAATTGTAATTTTTTAGATTATTCCTTTTATTAATTTAATTTATTATTTTTAAAATAATCAGAAATTCATCATTATATAATTTAATGAAAATTTAGAGAAAGGCAATCATAATATCAAGTGAGGATAGTGAAGAACCATAATTAAAATAAAAAAATAAAGGAAAAAAAAGATTGATTAGAAATGATTTTGAAAAGATAAACGAAGATCTGAATAAAGAGAAAATTCAAAAAAGAAATAGAAATGCTATTTTTGATGATGAAGTTGAAACAAATGAAAAAAATGAAAATATAAAAGAAAACTTTGTGGAACAGAAGAAAAAATATAAATTAATTAAAAAATAAGATATAATTGTATAAGCAGCCTAATAAGAAGCTTCATTATGCCCTGTTTGCTATAATGATTTAGAAATAATTTAAGCTGCTATTTTATAGTGTGGACATTTATTTTGTCAAAAATGTATATAAATATAATGCGAAAAATACTAAAATAATTGTCCTTTATGTAGAAAACAATATTAAAATGTATAATATCAATATTAATTTTAGTACACAATTTGCATAAGAGGAGAAGATGGAGAGTATTTAAGAGGAAAGATAATAAAATTAAATAAAAAGTTAAAAAAGCAAGAATATTTAGATGAACATGATGAAATGAACTTATAGGCATAAAATTCAATCCTTTAATCAAGTTTTATTTAAGATAGTCAATGTATATTAATATAAATATTTAAGATGATGGTGGAGATAGTTTTATTGTTGCAGATGATGAGTTTTGTGAAGAATGCCATGGAAACTAAGATATGGAATCAATGTTGTTTTGTAAGAAATGTGGATGCGTAGTTAGACATAGTTATTGTTAAACATCTAATAATGCAAACAAAATATTATGTTATACTTGTAGAACATATTTATAAAGATGAATCATATATATTAATTTATTTAAATAATTTATAAAATTATTAAATTTTAAATCTTTTTAATTATTTTATATTAATTAATGGATATACTATCATCATACTAATTCCAGTTTTTATATAGTTGTTTAGCAGATTTTTGGAATCAATATGGATATTAAATTTAATAATCATGTATCTAGAATACTTTTGAAAATAGTTGTTATGATATCAAAAAAAATAAATGAAATTATCAAAATTTAGATATTGTATTAAGTACAAGTTAATAATCATTCATGTACATAAATTATGTTCTTTATTATAATTGTATTTTATTTATTTCAGCAATTAAAATATTTTATTTATAGAATATCAATTCAAAAACTATGCTGTTTCCTATTTTGAATTTTAAAATAAGTGCATATACATAAAATCATAAAAAATTAGAAAAATTAAGGTTTTTGGAAACTTGAATTTCTCCTCAAATAATATTATTTTTGAATACATGCATTTAACAAATTATCAAAAAATAGTAAAGATTATATGATAGTTAATATTCTATAAATTAAATTTCATTTCTTTTTATTTTTTAAATTTCCTTTTGATTATACACTATTTATTCTAATAGATTCTTGTGTATTTTTAATTTAAATTGTTTCTAATTTCTCTACTTCTTTAATCGAATTTAAATTTTTTGTTTAAAATAGAGCACTTTTTTCATTAATTGATTTTATTAAGCTTAATTAATTTTATTCTAATGATCCATATCTATCTGCATTATATTTTTACACTAATTCTTATGCTTTCTTATTCATTTATATGTCTTCACTTATTTAAACTCTTTTTCTATAATTAGCCTTCACTAAAGGTAAGTTAGGCTATAATATTTAAACTTTATTTATTGTTTATAAAGAATTCAAATTTAATTTTCTTTAAAATTCATAAAACTCTTATAATTTTCTTTTATCCTCTTTTTTTTTTTATTCTTCTTCAATTTTTTAGGTTTTAATATATTACTCAAATTCTTTAAGATCAGATTCCAATTATTTTTTGAGATCTTCTTTTTTTTATTTTTCTTTTTCTAATTTTTCCTTTTCAATTTCTGATTTAGATTTTTTGTGTTTTTTTTCCTTTTTTTCAACAACTTATTTATCAGTTTCTTATTGATTTTAATCTTCTTTTTAGTTTTCATTTTAAATAGATTAATTTTCTTCTTCTTGATTATTAATTTAGCTTTTTTCTCCTTTTTAAGATGTAACTTCTTCATTATATTAATTTAAATCTTATTCACTTTTAATTTCAGAGTTTTATTAATGTTCTTATGAATTATTATCTAATTATTTTTATGAGTTTGACTCTTATTTAGGTTAACTTTTATTACTTTAATTTATAGATTTATTATGTTAAATTTCATTTTAATCTTAATCCTATTCCTTAAGAGGAGTTTAATGTTCTAAATTCTCATTTTTAGATTATTAATTTTCTTCTTCAATTTTATGTTATTATTTCTCTATATTTTCATTTTTTTTTGTATAGATATTATCAATTTCTTCTTCATCATCATCATCAAAATTCCCATTATTTTTTTTTTTATTATTATTTTTATTGTAATTGTTAAATTCCTAATCATCTTATTCACTATATTATTCATATTCTTCATTATTCATTTAATTCTTTTAATTTTCTTTTTATTAATCTTATTTATTCTCTTGATTTTCTAAGTTTTTTTTCTATTCTAATTGTTTAGTTTCATTTTATTAATTTAACAATTCCTCTTGATCTTAAATATCATCAAAGTTAATTTCTGATTGATTGTCCATTTCTTAATTTTAAATAAAATAAATTAAAACTATGAATATTATTCATAGTCCTATTTACAAAAGTATCAAATAATTATAAAGATTTCAAATAATTTTTGAGTAATTTTTTTAATTTTAAAATAAGAAAAGATCTAAATATAAAAATTATTATGAAAGAAACAAGAATGTTTCATAGAAAATTTTATATAAAAATATTTAATAACTAAAAGATTCATTTTAATAAATTATTTAATAAATCAATAGCTGTAAATATCTGCTGTTATGCATTTTTATACTATTTAAAATCAAGTTCAGAAATAGCTGCTCTAATTTTAGTTTTTGTTTCTTTTTCTAAATTTTCATATTTTTCAAGTTCTTAAGTTTTTTTCCATTCAAATTTTCCAATTTTAGGAGCCTCAGAATTTAATAAAGCAGGTTAATGAGGTTAATTACATATATTTTCTGTAGGTAAATCAAATAAATAACTTTCTACAAATACTTTAAGATTAATTTTCTAATTATTTATATAGATTCCACTACTTTCCATTTTATTATATTGTTCTATTGCTTTATATTATGAATATTTTTCTAAAATATTAGTAATTATACTTTTTTCATGAAAATCATCTCTAAGTGGTTTGAAGAATGATAAAATAGAAAACAAATGAACTGCAAAAATAAATGATGAGCATAATTCATCTTATCCTTATCTTTCCAGATCATCAATATGATTAAATAGTCTTAATGCTGAATCTTCAATATTGCGCATATCAACTTCAAAAGATTAGAATCGTTTTTCATTTTGTTTTTTCAATAAATCAATCTCTTATCTAATAATAGTAATTTGTTTATTAAGAATCTATTGGATTTATAATGATAAAGAATTACAATAAAATTGGGTACTTTAAAATTGCTATTAATATAAGAAAGAACTTTCTTGATTGCGAAGTATTTAATATAATAAGCCATAGGAGGATTGATTTGTTTTATTTAATCTCCAAGAAGCAACATGGTATTTAAGTAATCAAAATTGATCATATATTTATATCTAATTAATCAGTTTTTTATGAATTTTTAGAATCAAAATGGATGATAGAACCTTCATTTACATTATTAACCATATGATCTTCATATAAATTTTAGACATCTTTAACATTAAATAAAGACTTAATTGGTTTATGGTCTGTCAATTATAACCCAGATGTATTCCCTCTATTATTATAATCCAATTCAATACCGATGAGAATTTGGACAAGTTCTTCTATTCGCAGAGTTACATTATAAATCTAATTACCTACCACTGCTCTTCTAACTAGATAATGGTAAAGGCTCTTTAACATGAAAACTTTAAGCATCTTCTACATCTGCGTCTTCTTAATCCCAATCTATTGGTTATTTATTATTATTTTAAGATTTTTAATTATTTGTTAATGGATTTAGATTTGTCTATTATATATAATTTCTAGATAGAATATTAGTTTAAATGTTTGTTTGATTTTATGTAATTTCTTATAATTTTTCATCTAACTTTCCTGTTGTTGATGTTGTTGATGGTTTTTATGCAATTTTTCTTTTTAGCAATATATATTCATAAGTTGTTATTCCCTTAAATCGAAAATATATATGCATAACAAGTAAAAATGTTATTGGTATCAGTAACAAAAACGTAATACCTATCTCAATATAACAAATTATTGATTTTATCATAAAACTCACAATCATTACAGTAATTAGATATAGTTCTAATAAAAACATTAATATAAAGAAAAATTTGTAATTTTACGATCCAATACAATTGTTTAACCAAATACAATGATGATCAAATTAATCCGTACATCGATTGCATGATTTACAATGTTTTGAAGGTCCCTTAACAAAAGCTAAACAAATTTTACAATAACAATTTAATTTTGTTTGATATTTTGCTCTTTGTATATTCATTTATATATTTACTTTTATGCCTTCAATCTATATTAATGATATATTTCAGGATCGGTTGGATCAATTTTTGTTGTGATAAACCAAAATAATGTGATAAAAAATGTGAAGAGCGATACTAACATCCAGATGCGATTCTGATAAAATTTTCAAAAATGTTATGCTTACATATTCTAATGTTTCAAAGAGAATCAACAAATAATGCCCTAAGTATATCATTGCTGCAGAAATTTAGTAATAATTTATTTCTTTTTTACACTGAAATCCATGTCTAATCACTATATTTTAATTACTTTAATTCATTATTAATTAATAATATCATTATTAAATAAAATCGTCATAGCTACATTCATTTCCACTTTGATTAATTTTTTTACTATTTTTAAAATGTATTTGGCCAATTTTAATAATTGACATTTAGTTGAAGTCTAAATTTGCATCATTTATTATCCTTTACAATAATTTTAATAAAAAATTACTTTTACTGATTTACTCTTTGCTTTTTTATTGCAACAACCGAAATATTTTCAATTTCATTTTCCCTATTATTAATAGTCTTTCGAAACAATAAATCAATTAATTTTTATAACATCTATCAAAATTTATTAATTTTATATATTTACTTCATTAGAATTGAACATTTATATTGTAAAAAATTTTCAAAAAAACTTCTTAAAATTAAACACCATTTTAAAAGTGCGATTCTTAAATAAAAATTCGCTATTTTATATTGTATTTTAACAATCTCGCCCTTTCTAAAATATGATATTTTTTATACTTAAGATCATCATATCAATCAATCAATTATTATTGAAAATTTAAAATAATGTAAGAGAAATCCAATAATTTTAAGAATTATCTTAACAAATAAATAAAAGTTTAGACTATAAACTTAATATTAAAATAAGATAGATAATATAAAAAATATTATAATATATATCCATATATATTTTATCAGTTTTTAAATTTTCTAATTTAAATTTGTTCAGTTTTATAACACCAAGTTATAAAATATTATCCATCTTAACTAAGAGTTCCAAATGTTCGATTAGAAAAGAAATTAATTGCAAATTAAAATTTACACTAATATTCTAAAGAGTGAAAAACGTCAAATTATAGAAAATTTACATATTCTCCATTTTTGCATATCAAAATTTACTTGCTATTATTATATAATTAGGGAAAACAAGGTGTACAATCATTATCCCCTCCTTTAATTGGGATAGTATTGCATTTTATATATTGTTATGAGCATTAATTTAATCTATATAATTCAATTTATTCGCTACCTTCGAAAGTTTCTCCATCAGGAGAGATATTCGGAAGAAATACAAATAATTCATTTTTTATGAAAGTAACTCTTCCACCTGAGATTTTAACATCTATTCTTTATTTTATACACCATAATCCATTCATTTAACATTCGGTAATTAGAATAGTTTTATCATTTGCACAAGAGAGTAATCTATTGCCTTCTTCATTTATAGACATTCCAAATATATCACTAGTATGTTTATTAATAGTTTAAAAGCAAGACCAAGTTTTAGTTGAAGTTGAATTTTACGACCAAAACTTAATACTCTTATCTGAAGAGCCACTAATGATTAAATCTTCTTATGGCTAACGAATTAATAAACAATTAACACTCTATGAATGTTCCTTTAATTTTATTAGATATTTAGAGTTTTAGTTGAGATTAATGTTCCAAATAAAAATTTAACTATCTGATGCACTAGATATAAAATTTTAATTATTTCTAAACATATTCAATGTATGAACATAATTAGAATGTTTTCTTAATTTTTGAAGTAGTTTCAAATATCCTTCTTTGAAATAAAAAATATTGATTTTTGTTCCTGCTGACAATAATACTATCGAATTATCAAAATTTATAGCAATTGCCTTACAAAAATCTTAATACTTTAATGTCATCTCTGGAAGAAGCTGATAATTAAAAGGACTCATTTCAATTCAATTAATATTTGCAAATTAAATGATTTCTTTGCAATAATCAAGCCTTTCTTTTAATGCACATTCAATTACAATTTTCAGTATCATAAAATAAAGAATAGATTAATAAATATCTTAACTTGAGAATGGACTTATAAAAATATTTCATAAAAAGATTAAAGTCACAAGAATCGTGAATTAAATACAATCAAAAATTCATCTAAAATAATAAGAAAGAATATATTCAAATATCATTATTAATTAGCACATTATGATAGAATGAGAAATTAGATAAATTTATAATACACATTTTTTGACTCTTAATTTAATCGTTATAAGTTTAAATAAATTTATGATTAACATTAATCCAAATTAAAAGTTTCTTTACATCTTTTTATAAATTTTTTTATTATCATAGTGATATATATATGTAAAATTCAGTACACAATTGAAGTATAAGTTCTTTAGTAAATTTAAAAGTTGCTTGTTTAACTTATAATTAAATTGAAAACCTTTATTTACAATTTAAATAATATATAAATTTTAGATAGATAACTTTTCTTCGTCTAATGTTAATCTTTTAAATGTCTAGCTTAATCAGTAACATTATTCAAACCTTTTCAATATTAATAGTATTTCAATCAAACTTGTTAATTATGATTCAACTAATCTTCTTAGTATTTCTTCCAATTAAAACAAATGCTGATTCTTTTTTCACCTATAAAGTCTTATTCTATTTGGCTTTATAGATATTATCAACAGTATGTATCAATTTATCGTAATGATATAAAAATTAAATTGAAATTAAAATAAATGAGAAAGTTAGAAGAATAAAAGCATAATATTTAGAATGAAGATTAACGAGAGAATAGTTCTTGAATCTATATATTTATAAAAAATTATTGAATGCCTGAATTTATGAGAATGGTTGACTATTCTTATAAATTAATTTAAATTATCGTTAAAATGGATATACAACAATTTGAAAAAGAACTAGTAACAAAATTACAATTCAAAGCTTCATCACGAGTTGGGATTGACACTGTATTACTTAAAATATTCAAATTCTTTGATTTGACTAATTCAGGATTTCTGAAAAAATAAGACTTTTTAAAAGCAATAGCAAAATCAGGGGTAACAATAGCAGAATAAGATGTAAGTTAAATTTGTTATTTTAGTTTGCTGAAAAATTATGGAATCACTATTCAGATGGTGTTTAACTAAATTATAAAGATTTTATCAATAGAGTTGTTATAAAAGACACAAATATAGAGGATTATTCGGAATCAAGAATAATAGCATCTCCATTAGATTCTTTAAGAGCAAAAATATAATTAAAGGGAGCATTGGGGTTGTTAAATTTAGCAATAAGTTTACCAAATTAATTTAACTGTCAATAATTGTAAGAGTATTTAAGAAGGTAAGGTATAGAAGTAGAAGGAATGTATTAAATATTTAACGGAGAGTTTATGAGTTAATCTAATTTGATGAGTTTAATAAAAGGATAGCTTATGAATTAGTTTAGATAAGCATTAATAACTAATGTATTTTATACTTTTGAGACTCGAGAATTAACACCATAATTTTTAATAAATAGATTTTAATTTGATAAGCATCCAGAAATCAAGTTTTTGGGAAGAGATTAAAACGAAATAAAAGAAGAATTCATTACAGGACTTAGTCTTTATTTATAAATTAGAGCAATTAAAGTATTGAGTTTATAGGATTGGTTAGACTTTTATTCATATTTTGGATTTAATATTTAAAATGATGAAATTTTCAGAAATATTATAGTTTAAGTTTGGAACTTAGATTAATTAAATTAATAATAATAAGCATCTCCATAATAAAGTGCAAAATAAAAGTCATATTAATAATAATTATAATAATCACCTGGATCTTAAAGATAAGTGAATTAATAATTAAATTTTTCTCCTGAAAATAAATCAACTAAATCATATTAATAATATTAACAATCTCAATTATAAAGAACGCCAATATAATAAAATATATAAGAACCTGTTTTAGAATAGTCTAGATAATCTGTACCGAAGTCTGTTAAATCTCATTAATCATAGAAATCGCATTAATCTTAATTATCATAATTATCTGCAACATCTAAATAAGTAGAGTTAATAGTTTAAAGAATTCGAAATAGATTAATATCAAGAGGAGCTAGAGGATTTATATCTTTGTATAGAGTATCGAAGATTTTAGATGCTGATTAAGATGGAATGTTAAATTTATCAGAATTTAGAAAAGCTATTAGAGATCATAAAATAGAAGTAACTGATCCAGAAATAGATTTAGTATTTTAATATTTTGATAGAGATTTATCAGGCTTAATTGATATTTGGGGATTTATGTTCGTATTAAGAGGTGAAATGAGTGAATAGAGATTATAATTAGTAGAATAATTATTTGAAAAATATAGACAAGGTGAGTTTATCACTATTTCAAATTTAAGAAATAATTTCATAGTAAGAAATCATCCTGATTTGAAAAATGGAAAAAAAAGTGATGATGAAATTACCTAAGATTTCTTTGAACCTTTATAATAATTACATAATATAAATGGAGGATTTGGGAATGAAAATATTAATAAAAATGAACTTATAGAATACTTTAGTAATTTTAGTGCATCAATTCCTGATGACAAATATTTTGAATAAATCCTTGTTACTGTTTTTAAAATATAAGCAGAATAATAAAAAAGTCATCATGCTGGTAATAAATAAGTATTTGAACCAGATCATAAACGTAGTTATCTATAAGATCATCATCGTTATGTTGTTTAAGGTGGTAGTGTTTCTGCAAATGCACCATTTGGTACTTTTACTTAATAAGAACATTCTTAATAATAATAAAGACCAGCATCAGGTTTTGAATAACCAGCATCATTCAATATTTTTAAACCACTTTAAGATAATAATAATTCTAAATCAAATGTACAATTAGGTCATTCTTAAATTTCATAATAATCATCATAATAATAATAATAATAATAATAATAATTTCATTTATAAATAGAGTAAACTCCTAAATAGTAAAAGTAAAAAATTGATAGTTTTTAAATTTTAAAAAATAAGATTATGTAAAGAGGTATAAGAGGATTAATTAATATTTAGTAAAGATTTAGAATTTTTGATTCATAAGGAGTAGGATCCTTATCTTTAAATGATTGGTTAAATAGTTTTAAATCTTGGAGATTGGATCTAAATGATTAGGTCATTTAAGATGTATTTAATTCATAGTAAATTAATGGGATGATTATATATGACAATTTTATTAAGAAACTTTAGGGTACTATGAGTTTAAGGAAATTTAATATTGTATAATAAGTATTTGAATCTTTGACTAAATAAAATATAGAAGTTTTGAAAAGTATGGAATGAAATTTATAATTAGATTAATTTAATGTAAAGGAACATCCAGATGTTAAATTGAATAGAAAAAGAGAAGATGAAATGTTATGTGAATTTATTGATACTTTTGAATAACACCATTAAATATTTGTAATTAATCTACTACTAATTATAGAGTGGAAGAGATTATTTAAAAAATCCAAATGTTTCTTTTGAAGAATTTATAGACTATTATAATAATTATAGTGCTTTGATAGAAGATGAGATATAATTTGAATAGTTCATGGTAGCAATTTGGAATGTGAGGAAGAGATTATGAAAGATTTATATATTATAAAAAATACTACTACAAATAATAATAAAATTTGAATTTAAAATAATTGAGAAGAGTAACTAATGAGATTGAATGATTTGACTGAATCAAGGAAGATGTTAAAACAGTTGAAAGAAAAGGATGTTAGACCACCTAGATCATATAGTGACTTTTCAAAATCTCCAAGATAATTACAATTAGATACAATATAATTATATTCATGGGGTATATATATGAGTAGAATATATGTAGGTTTGAATACATGTGGATAATTGTTAAAATAAAATAAAAACATAAGTCCTCATTATTAAGGTATTTAATTGTGTTCAGCTGGTGAAAACCATACTATAATAGTTAATAATAAAAATGAAGTTTTAGGATTTGGTGATAATTAATTTGGTTAATTGGGATATGAATCTAACAATTAATCTAAATTGACTCCAATATTTAAAGATTAAAGAATAACAAGTGTAATTTGTGGAGCAGAACATACATTTATGTTGACAGCTAAAGGTGAGGTATATTCTTGGGGTTTAAATTTAAAAGGGTAATTAGGTTTAGGTAGTTTTGATAATGTTTTCTAACCTACTCTTGTATATGGTCTATTGCCTTTTGGTACAAGTAATAGTAAAGCAAGAGAATTATAAATTGGACATAAAAGAATGAAAAGTGCAAATGAAGGAGATTAATCAACATCTCCAGGTTTAAAAGAAAGGTCCTCTTCTATTGATAATATAATGGAATAAATCGTTATGATGAAAGAAAAGATTAAATAAAAGAGTTCAAATGAATTACAATGTTAAATTTTATTATAAAATGATGAAGCTGTATAATAAATAGCTTGTGGAGCATTACATACAATTATTCTAACTAATAAAAATAGAGTTTTTTCATGTGGATTTGGAGAATCTTATGCTTTAGGACACCCTGAAAATTAAACTATGAATGAATTCAAATAGATATTAAATTTATAACATTATAAAATTGACAAAATCTGTTGTGGATTAGCACATTCAGGATGTATAATAGAAGGTGGTAGACCTTTTATTTGGGGAGTTTGCAAATCTAATAAAGATTATTATAAATTACCTTAACAGATTAAAATTGTTGATGAATTAAATAATTAGTAATGTATTCTAGAAATGAAAATGGGAGAAATGTTTACTATCTTTTTAAGTAGTAAAGGAGAAGTATATTCTATGGGTGAAAACATCTAAGGATAGTTAGGAATAGAATAAAATTCTACTGATGTTCCTATGAAAGTTTTAGGATTACCATTAATATCATAGATATCAACAGGAAGAAATCATTGTGTTGCTTTATCTGCTGATTACAAATAGATATATGGATGGGGATCCAATATTTATGGATAATTAAATGGATAGCCTAGTATTAATTCAAAGGGAATCATTTCTCCTAAATTATTATTCTCTATTCCAGAAACTTAAAAGATTGTTTGTGGTAATTTTCATACTCTGTTATTATCTACTTCTTATTTAGAAATTATTTTAGATGAGAATGAAAATCCTCATAAAGAATAAGATAAATTAAGTGAAGAAGTTGAGAAATTTAGAAATGAATAAGAAATATTAAAATAATAAAATATTTAACTGCAATAGAAATATGATAGAATGAAAAATGATTTGATTTAGAAAAAGAAAGTTAAAGATTAAAAGGTTTAAACAAACGAATCTTATATTTAAAGATAAATAAAAAAATAATAATCCAAATTTGATATTTCTGCTTTAGAGATATCACCTGAAAGACCAATAAAACATAGAATATTTTAATCTAGTTTGGATATTGATTTTAATGATATAATGCTTGAAAAATAAATAAGTGAAGGTGGTTATGGAGTAATTTATAGAGCTAAATGGAGAGAAACAACAGTTGCAGTTAAAATGTTTAAAATAGATGGAATGAATGAAAATCATATAAGAGATTTTCTTTCTGAATGTCATGCAATGGAAGCACTTAGACATCCAAATATTGTAATGTTTTTAGGTGCTTGTACAAAACCACCTAATTTAGCAATAGTTCTTGAATACTGTTAAAGAGGTTCATTATGGTAAGTAATATAAAATCATGATATCCATTTGACATGGGAAGATCGAAGAAAAATGGCTTTAGATGCAGCTAAAGGAGTCTTATATTTACACTCTTTCAATCCTCCTATTTTACATAGAGATTTGAAAAGTCTGAATTTATTATTAGATGAAGCTTTTAGAACTAAATTAGCTGATTTTGGATGGACTAGAACTCTATCTAATTATATGACAAGTAAAATTGGAACATATTAATGGATGGCACCTGAAGTTATTGCTGGATAAATTTATACAGAAAAAGCTGATGTATTTAGTTTTGGTATAATCTTATGGGAAATAGCAGCAAGAGAACCTCCTTATAGAAGTAATATTATTAAATTATATATTATTAGATATTACTGGATTACAAGTTTCTTTAGATGTATTAAATAATGATTTTAGACCAACTATTCCAAAAAAAACACCAGAAGTATTTGCTAGACTCACTAAAAGATGTTGGGATAGGGATCCTGAAAAACGTCCATCTTTTAAGGAAATTATTAAGGAATTGGAAATGATGAAATTTCCTCCCGCAATATGATAATTAATAAATTAAATCTTAATATAAATTTTTCATTAATATTTGTGATTATTAATAATGTTTGCATTAACTAGAGGTATCCATTTTATTAAATATTATTAGCATTTAAATTTTAGCAACCAATATTTGCTTTCTCAAAATTTTAATTACTTCAAGATAAGTACTTTTTACCAATCAAACCAAAAAAACTAAGAAACATAGTATAATTATATATTTAAATAATATTAGGAATAAGAAGTCCATGATAAAGCATTACAAGAATGGATATAAACTTATCAACCACCAAAAAGGATAACACCATTATCAGAAAAGATTCTTTATTATTAAAATAAGTTTCCACACTTGAAAGCTAAATGGGGTGATTTATTTAAGGCTATTAAATAATTGCCTGCAGAAGAATAAGCAAAAGATCAAGAAATTATTAATAAAAATATTTAGGAGAAGAAATAAGTTTATTAATAACTTTTGGAAGAGTATGAGAACAAATTCTATGTTAAAAAGGGTGCCTATACTCTATAATAAATGTATTTTTAATCCCTCAAAAATGTTAATCTAAAACAATAATGGGTTTTATTTCATTAATTGACAGAAGAAGAAAAATAAAAATATCAAGCTTTAGCTGATTAAGAAAACAAAAAATTAGCTGAAAAAAAGTAAAAGCTTGCTGAAATGTATGGAATTTCATTAAAACAATTGAAAAAAGAATTAACTTAACTCAAATAATAAAGCAGAATGGAAAAAGAGCAGAAAAAAACTTCTTTTTTTTATTCATCTTCATCCTCATCTGATGATGAAAAGAGTAAAGAAAAAAAACAAGAAGAATAAAATTGAAATCATATAAAAATAAAATAATAATATTAATATGTCATTTTTTACTATTTATAATCTTAAAAGAATTATATATGGATTTTTCTAAAAGTATAAGAAATATTTAAAACTCTTTTGTTAAACAAAAACGTGAATTTATATAAATAATTTTGAATCTCAATTTTTTGTAGTAAGCAAAATTAGAATTGCTTCAAGTTTTCTAGCTCATTTTAAATCTTGTTCAAAACTAATTACATAAAAAACATATATATGTTTCATTTAATTGAAATCTATTGAACTTCTCATTCTATTTAATCATCCAAAATCCATCATTGACCCTAAAATTTTGTAGTAATTATCCTATATTTTATAGGTTTGTTTTTATATATACATTTAGATTGCATATTTTACATTTGTGTCAAAATCATTTATTCCTTTCTAAAATTATGTATTGATTTATGCTTTTAGAGAATTAGATGAAATTTCAATAGTTCAAAGATTTTAAAATCCATTCATCTTAACACTACTTAAATTATTTGATCTATGAAGAAAAGTTATTTTCCTTTTATTTAAGTATGTCAGAATATTATGACAAAATAATCATCGAACTAATCAAATATTTAAAAATTTTTAATTTAGATTTTCAAAAATGAGACTCTTTTTTCACATCATAAATTGTATAATTAAAATTTATTGGTATCTAGAGATCTTTCTATATTTCTCTTAAATTTAATTTACAAAAGTTAATGACTTAATCATTAAAATCAATTATATAAAAAGATTTTATAAAACGTAATCAAAAAAATAAATATATTTTTAATAAATTATTCATTTATAAACAGATAAAAATAACATTTATATTCATTTTATTTTAAAACAATTACATAAAAAAAGAAATTAAAAGGTTTTTACTGCAAGCATAAGTTAAAAATAAAATAGTTACATAATTAAGTAATATAATAATAATTTTAAAAACCCTTAACTCTTATTAATAATACTGTATATATCAACTAATTGAAGTTTAAATTTCAATAAATTTGATATTACTATTAATTTCAAGTATTTGATAATCAATGCTTATTATTTTATGCAATATTTATTTAATTTAGCAACATTAATATAAATCAATTAATCATTTAAGTTTAATTTTAAAATCATCTTATTAATTACATTATTATCCATACATAATTTGTTAACTATAAAAAAAACATGTAAAATTCAAATATAATAGAGAGCTAAGATTTTTTGATATAAAAATAATTTATAAAATTAATTATTTTTAATCACTCAAAAGGTTCGAAAAATCTTCTATTTCCTGTTTTAGTGGCAATCATTAATTTATCATATTCATCCATATGTTCTTCTGTAGGTTGATAAATCCATTTAGCTTCAATATCAACTTCTTATCTACTATCTTCAGTCAGTAAATGAATCATGTATTGCTTATAATAAACCATCAACCATTCATCATCTTTTTATCCACTTATTTAAGGTTTTCCATAAGTTCCTATACCTAAATGATGTTGTCTTTTTAGATTCAAAATTCCTCTCTATTCAGGTCCAGCATTCATTGCTTCAATTCCTAATTCTAAATTTTATTTTTTTATTTCTTCTTATTCTTTTTGATATTAGACCATAAATCCTTTAATTAATTCTTTACAAACTTTCCATCCATGATTGCTTGAATACATAGTTCCGACAATACCATATCTTTAAGGTAATTCTTTTCCATACTCTTCTAAATCATAATGTACAATATCTTTTATTTAATTTATCTCAATTATTTTAGAATATCGATACTTCTAAAAAAGAAATTAATTTATATATGTCCAATTATTGATTAGGATCAAATAATATTTCTTTTTATTGCACAAGTTCACCTTGTAATCCCCAAACTGTTCCTTTATCAGGTCTATCGACAACTTTTTCATAATAAGGATCATCTCCATCAAATAATACCGTTTCTTTAATTAAATTAATATCAGGTTTATTTGAATCTTTAAGAATTTAGTCTTATTTTAATTAAACATCATTTATATCTCCAATCACATCTAATTATCAAGACAGTTTATACCATCATCATCATTTTTATTTTCATAAGACATTGAAAATTATTGAGAAGCTTCCTAAGTCTTTTTTAATTTATTTATAACCCTAATATTTCTTGCCATTGAAAATATTGTTCGGAAATTAACACATCTAAACATTTTTCTAAAAATTAAATAAAAAAATTATTTTATAATATATGGTAAAACTAATAAGTATTTTTTAAGAAAATTTTACAAATATAATCTTATAAAGAATTGGCAAATAATATTCCTTGACATATTCATCTAAAAAGGAAGCATTATTATTTTAATATTTTTATTATGCTAATTACATTATCATTTAATGATAAAATTAGACTTTAACTTGATTTTATTCAAAATTTGTTTTAAAATAAATTATTATATCTATCAAAAAGATTAAAATTATGAACTTTAAAAGATGTTATCTTTTATACATTAAAATATAATGTCATTAAAAAAATTATTATTATTTTGAATAATATAAGATTTATTTTTATTCAATAAATTATCTTATTAGTAATTAATTTGAATCTTTATCCCATGTTATTAAATATTTTCCATTTTAGGATAATGTTCCAACAACAAATCCATCTGAATCTGAATTTTAATTTATAGATTATTCTAATTTACAATCAATATTAGAAAATGAAGATGTGTTGAAAAAAAAACTTGAAATATTTACATTGTATCCATTTTTTGAAATAAGAATTTGTTTTGAATCATTATAGATCTATGGAAAACGCTATTAACAAGTTTATGATCCTCCTTGAATCACAATTTATTTTGATTTAATAAATTATTTAGTTTTGTGTTGAATGTACACATTCTTCAAATCTCCTGGTTGGTTAAAATACAAAATTTCTATTGTTAATGAAACTCAACCTAAATCCACAACAATATAAATTTATACTCTATTTAATTTACCATTTAAATTTATCTATTTCTTCTATTATCTAAGTTTTGTTGTTTAGTCCACATGAGATCAATTTATTTCCTTCAGGATTTAATGATAATCCATTAATTTATTCTTTTGTTGCTATCGTTTATAAGCAAGACCAAAAGAGTTAAGTAGATGTGCTACATAGATACCAGAACTTAATAGTCTTATCATAGGAACAATTTATATTAAGATCTTCAGATTTAGAACGAATTATTAAACAGTAAATTTAGCTTCAAATAATTAAATTAGTATGTTTAGAATTAGAAATAAAATGGGTTCTCGATTAAAAAAATTTACAGTAGTTATTTATATAGAATGTTATTTTCTAATATTTTGTAAATGCTTTAATAATTCATTTTTGCACTAGAACACTTTTATAGTAGAATCATTTGCAACTAATAAGAGAATATTATTTTAANATAAAGAATTGGCAAATAATATTCCTTGACATATTCATCTAAAAAGGAAGCATTATTATTTTAATATTTTTATTATGCTAATTACATTATCATTTAATGATAAAATTAGACTTTAACTTGATTTTATTCAAAATTTGTTTTAAAATAAATTATTATATCTATCAAAAAGATTAAAATTATGAACTTTAAAAGATGTTATCTTTTATACATTAAAATATAATGTCATTAAAAAAATTATTATTATTTTGAATAATATAAGATTTATTTTTATTCAATAAATTATCTTATTAGTAATTAATTTGAATCTTTATCCCATGTTATTAAATATTTTCCATTTTAGGATAATGTTCCAACAACAAATCCATCTGAATCTGAATTTTAATTTATAGATTATTCTAATTTACAATCAATATTAGAAAATGAAGATGTGTTGAAAAAAAAACTTGAAATATTTACATTGTATCCATTTTTTGAAATAAGAATTTGTTTTGAATCATTATAGATCTATGGAAAACGCTATTAACAAGTTTATGATCCTCCTTGAATCACAATTTATTTTGATTTAATAAATTATTTAGTTTTGTGTTGAATGTACACATTCTTCAAATCTCCTGGTTGGTTAAAATACAAAATTTCTATTGTTAATGAAACTCAACCTAAATCCACAACAATATAAATTTATACTCTATTTAATTTACCATTTAAATTTATCTATTTCTTCTATTATCTAAGTTTTGTTGTTTAGTCCACATGAGATCAATTTATTTCCTTCAGGATTTAATGATAATCCATTAATTTATTCTTTTGTTGCTATCGTTTATAAGCAAGACCAAAAGAGTTAAGTAGATGTGCTACATAGATACCAGAACTTAATAGTCTTATCATAGGAACAATTTATATTAAGATCTTCAGATTTAGAACGAATTATTAAACAGTAAATTTAGCTTCAAATAATTAAATTAGTATGTTTAGAATTAGAAATAAAATGGGTTCTCGATTAAAAAAATTTACAGTAGTTATTTATATAGAATGTTATTTTCTAATATTTTGTAAATGCTTTAATAATTCATTTTTGCACTAGAACACTTTTATAGTAGAATCATTTGCAACTAATAAGAGAATATTATTTTAATTTATAGCTATTGCAGAACAGGAATTTCATTATTGATAAGTCATTTAAGGTTGTACTCATAAACTAATGATTTTGAAAGATCTTATCTTTATCTTATTTTTTTTCTATCCCATAAATAAAAATTAATAAATTGAACGAATTGAAAATTATTTTTCTAATTTAGAAAAATGTAAATATCATATCCAGAGATTAAATATATGATTTAGATATGGAATTCACAAAAAGAATATATATGCTTATTTAATTTTACTAGAGATTATAAATTAAATCATATAACAAAAATAAATGGAAGATTATTCAATGATTATTCATCTAATTAAGAGTAATCGATCTGGTAAAAAGATTAATGAAGCTTTAAAAAGTTGGTTGATAAATGTGTTATATTTGAGTCTGAAAGATGGGAATCAAATATAATAATAATTAAGAATATGTATCAACTTATTAAAAGTTATAAACCATGTTTTGAATTCTCAAATCGGAGGATCGGCATTTTCAAAATTAAGTCTATTTAAAAATAAGGCTTGATTGGATATCTTGGGTTTTCATCAAAAATAGCAATTCCGAAATTGTATAGTATCATCATATGAGTTGAAAAATTATACCGTGAATGAAATAAATTAATTTATTAAAAAAAATCTTGTATTAATAAGTTGAGAATTGCAGAAAGTGTTTCAGATAATATTGGAAACTAATCTCGGTTTCATGAGGAATCATATTTAAACAAAGCATATTTCTTTGCTTAAAAATGAATAATAATACCAAGAATATAATCATGGAGGGCTAAATTATGACTATATGTCATAATCTTCAAAATATTTAAGATGTATTTCTTTTAATATGGTTTTACAACTAGCTGAGTTTTGATTTCATTAATTATGAGCTGAATATTAACCTAAAATACAATCATTTCTAAGTCACAATTAATTAGAATAAAAATTTTTATTTTAAGATTTTATTTCAGAAATCACAGATAAAATTTTTAATGATGAAAATTTACACAATCTTAAGCTTTGTTTCTAAGGATTAAGGAATACAAAATTAAATGAAGATGGACTATTTCAAAAATACTCTAGGGACTGAATTTATTTGCATTCGTTGCAAAGAGCTCTCGATTGAAGAAATTATTTTCTAAAAAAAGTTTTTTTTATAAATAACTGTCTTCTTTAATTATTAAGCATAATTTGGATTAGTAATAGACTATACGACATATATAGTTTTAATATATCGCCTAGAACTCAATTGATTTGAATGAATTAAAATCTTTCTAGACATCTGACAAAAAATATCATTTAGAAAATTCTATGAAGAATTTCTGAATCAGAAAATTATTCTGATTCAGAAATTCTTCAAAGAATTTCTAAAATATTTCTATTAAGACATTATTTTCAAAGGAAAGGTATTCAATTTCAATCTTTGAAAATACAATATAATAATATAATGATTCAATGATTCATATATAATAGGTTTTTTTTCTTAATAAATTTTCATTCTTCCATTTCTATAGTTTCTAATGGTATTTCTTTCAACAAATCACAAGGAGCCAATACATCAAAAACAACTCCCTCTATTTCTACATTGTATTAGTATTTTGAACCTAAATTAGTGTATATAAAATACAATTTGGATTATATTTAATTAAATATAGCGAAGGATTTAGAGGAATCAAGCTAATCTTCATCTTTGTTTGTTATATCAAGCTCTATCTTGCATTACTTTTGAAGACATGATGTACTAAATAGAGATTTCATAAAAGTATATTAATTTAAATAAATTGTTAAAGAGCAGAATTAATATTAATCTTCTTTAGAACATTTTAGGATTCTGGATTAAATTAAAGAAAAGTAATTATTAATTAAGAAGTTCAAAGTTTTATATTTAAAGTTTAATATAATCAGTTCCTACAGAGAACATTTTTAAGCTAATCCAAACTTGAATTCAATTATGAAAACTATATTTTAAATACATTCAGCATATTGATTCTTAATTAAATTTAGATTTAATTATTTTTTTGATTGATTTCTTCTTATTAAATATCTGATTGGAAATCTTAAATTATGATAAACTCCATATCGATTTCACATGACAAAAGAGCTTTTTGATTTGAGAATTTGAAATTTGGATATCCTAGCTAGTTTTAAGAACAATCTTCATGATTTATAAATTTTACTCCCATAAATACCAAATACAGCTATCATAAAATA
>CAJJDN010000049.1:55689-72894 GCA_905182985.1 Paramecium sonneborni
TAAAATCTTTCTAGACATCTGACAAAAAATATCATTTAGAAAATTCTATGAAGAATTTCTGAATCAGAAAATTATTCTGATTCAGAAATTCTTCAAAGAATTTCTAAAATATTTCTATTAAGACATTATTTTCAAAGGAAAGGTATTCAATTTCAATCTTTGAAAATACAATATAATAATATAATGATTCAATGATTCATATATAATAGGTTTTTTTTCTTAATAAATTTTCATTCTTCCATTTCTATAGTTTCTAATGGTATTTCTTTCAACAAATCACAAGGAGCCAATACATCAAAAACAACTCCCTCTATTTCTACATTGTATTAGTATTTTGAACCTAAATTAGTGTATATAAAATACAATTTGGATTATATTTAATTAAATATAGCGAAGGATTTAGAGGAATCAAGCTAATCTTCATCTTTGTTTGTTATATCAAGCTCTATCTTGCATTACTTTTGAAGACATGATGTACTAAATAGAGATTTCATAAAAGTATATTAATTTAAATAAATTGTTAAAGAGCAGAATTAATATTAATCTTCTTTAGAACATTTTAGGATTCTGGATTAAATTAAAGAAAAGTAATTATTAATTAAGAAGTTCAAAGTTTTATATTTAAAGTTTAATATAATCAGTTCCTACAGAGAACATTTTTAAGCTAATCCAAACTTGAATTCAATTATGAAAACTATATTTTAAATACATTCAGCATATTGATTCTTAATTAAATTTAGATTTAATTATTTTTTTGATTGATTTCTTCTTATTAAATATCTGATTGGAAATCTTAAATTATGATAAACTCCATATCGATTTCACATGACAAAAGAGCTTTTTGATTTGAGAATTTGAAATTTGGATATCCTAGCTAGTTTTAAGAACAATCTTCATGATTTATAAATTTTACTCCCATAAATACCAAATACAGCTATCATAAAATAAGTATAGTTCTTAAAACACTGCTATAATTGCATTTAAACATTACTTCTCAATTGTTTAATTCTTTGAATTTAGTTTATCACTTACCTTACATAACAAAAAAAACTAATTTCTATATCATCTTATTATTATTATTTCTTTGATAATTTTATCTCGTTCATTTATCTTGCTAATATTAATCATTGAAATTTATTTATGGATATCCACTAATTTACAACAATTATCCAATTACTCTTGAAGAAGCAATTATTATAAAGAAAAACCACTCTTTAATTACTGAAAATGTCTATTACAAAAGATAATAGACTTTAAGGTTCTATTTAAAGTATTAGTTCATTTTGAATAAACATTATTAATCGTCTTTATGTAAAAAGAAGAACTAATAGAGAAATCTTTAATTTTAATACTCATTTGATTAACTCATATGAGGTAATAATGTAGACCTTATTAAATAATGTATTAACAATAGTAAAATATAAAGTTTTAGAACATACTCAGTAATTAATATTTATTATGAAAAATAATACTAATTAATTTATTATTATATTACCTTGGTAGATTTATAAAAATAAAGCAATTCTTATTGAAAATAAATAAAAAATAATTTATATTAATAAATCTTATTAAATTTAATTTCAAGGATCTCTAATTCTCATTAATAAAATAAGTATCTTAAGCAATTAGCCAAGACATAAAATTTTGATGAAAATATAAGAGATTATTTTTTTCAAAGTGTAATTATCTTTAAATATAAATTTCTCTAAGTTTATGAGAATTTTTCTACACAATATTTTAATATAATATTAAAAAATTTTTAGTATATTTCAATATTCATGATTCTAGTCAATATCATTAAGTGATTCATTGGTTTCTCCTCCAATATTACTATATTAATTCTCTAAGGCTGCTAATGATTCTCTTCCTTAATGAAATTCAGACTCTTCTAGACCTTCAGTAACATACCAAAAAACAAATGCTCGTTTTGCATGTAGTTTATCAAATTTGGCTCCTAATTATTAAAATCTACTAACAATTGAAGCATCATTTGAAAAGAATGTTCCAGTCTTTTTCATTTCTGCAAGTTCAGATAAGATTTAGTAATTTGATGATGTACATTAAAATATTCTTGGACTTTAATTAAAAAAATGTTCTAAATTTTAAAGAGTCAAATCAAATTTGCCAAAAAAATTGTTAACTTCTTTTTATCTAAATAATAAAGTTGTTGAAATATATTTAGAGTTTTTAGGGCATTAATAAAGTCTAGACTCTTTGTTAGTGATATATTTGATAAATTCTCTTTGACTCAATTCTTTTCTTGAGTAATCATTTATTGAAGTCATTTTGGCATAAGATGGAATAAAATAATGCATTTATGGATAAGGACACATATTAGCAAAGAACTTTGCATTATCTATACAATTAAATCTTCTTAAACCTGTATATGAACTAATAATCTAAGCAACCAAATTATTTAGATGAGAATAATCTACAAAATCTAAATCTAATTGCTAATCAATGACTTTGTACATAGATTGATTATCGAACATTGTAATACTATTTAAAAACTCTTTTGTCATTTCTATTGAAAACATTGCATTATAAATGTCAAGAACATTATTTGACATATCAGAAGATGGAAATATTATAAAACCATTCTTTTTTACCTTATTCCCATAATCAACTTATAATCTGCTTAATAATAAATCTGAGAATCCAGAACCAGTTCCCCCACTAATAGAAGTTGTTACAACAAATTAATCTAGTCGATCCATTGTTTCAACTTACTTTCTAACATAATCTAATCCAATATCAACAATCTCTCTTCCTAAAGTATATGTACCACGAGCATAAATATTTGATGCATCCTCTTTTCCATGCAGAAATGAATTCTTCTTATATTTTATTTATTTATTCCTTTAAACTTCTTATATCATTCTGTTATCTAAATCAGCATAAAGTACTTAAGGATGATAATGATCATTCACTTATTAATATATGTAATTTTTCTAATTTGTCTCATTATGTTCCTTCTCATAAAGTTTCCATAATGCATCTCCAATCATTACACCTGCTCCTCCAATATGAACATGAAATGCAGAAGACATTCAAGAATCAATTATTTAAATAGTAAAATTAAATAGTAATGAATTTTTGAAACTTAAATGCAAAATTTGTACAATCCTTGATCAATTTTATATTTTATTATAAATCTATTTTATTCATTTATTTTCTTTATTTCTATAGATTAATCATACAATTCGCTTATTTAAACTTCAGCTTTTAAATAGGGCTTAATTTGTATTCAATATTTCAATCCGCAAGTTAAACAATTATTATCTAGTGCAAAAATGTAATTTCAAACACTCTTTTTTAAACAAAATTTAATTTTTAGTAAAAATTAGTTAAAAGATAATTATTGAATAAAAAAACATAACTGTTATGATAATTGGAGATAAAAAAACAATAAATTAATTGTAAGAAATTTATAAACTATTAAGAAAGACTTCAATAAATTCAATTATCGGTTATTCTTCAAATTGAAAATCTCATATATTCTATTTTATTTGTTTTTTATTGAAGGTTTAATTATGTATTTAAGAATATATGGCATATGAATAAAAATAATTTTTCAATTTTTTGTAAGAATAAAATTATTAATTAATAAACTAAATTTCTCAATTTAAATAAATATACTCTAATCTAAAATATTATTCTTAGGATTAAATTTATGTTCTTTTAGATGATCATTGGATGCTTAAAAATATTCTTATTCAACTCATTTTTATTGAAGTTTAAGAATTAATTAGAATAAATTCTATAATTTTATTATTAGATCTTCCAAATATTTCTCTTTTTTGATAATAATTATATATCTTGATATTAGAATCAATTAATATTCAGTCATTGCAAGTTAAAAAAAAACAAAAAGAAAGTTATTATTAGATTAAATTTCCTAAAAGATTATAAATTTCATTATTTACCACTAAAATTATAACTAAAAATAATTGTATTTTACTTGTCAACGATTTTGTGTTTATATTTATCAAAATTATCAGACAGTTGAGAAAAAAAACAAAAATAATAGATTTTGTTTATAAATCAAAATAATTTAGGCCCACCATTTATTCAAAAAGCTTATATTAAAATTTTATAAAAAATGAATTATTGATAGAATTAATAAAGATGTGAAAACAACTTTGGTCTTTTTAACGGTATGAACTTGAATTCTAATTTATTCAATTTAAAAGACAATATTGTAATTTTTTCGAAACTAAAAGATAATTTTCTAAAATTTAAAATTAACGAAAGATTAGTAATTAAATTCATGAGATGGAAATTCTGAAAATTATTTTCAAGCACAACTTCAACTATTTTGATGTTAAATATATGAGATCCTTTTTAATAAGTTTTCAGATTATTTATCACTATAATGATTTAAAGAACAAAGGAAATATTTCCAAAGATTCAAATGTTTTTAATCATTTTTTACAGAATTAAACTGAATGATAAATCATTTGTATTTCAAATTATAAAGGAAGCATATAAAAGTAAATTTATAATAATAACTTAAAATTTGTTTCTCATGATTATAAATCAAATGAATTTATTTCACAGACAGACATAATTATAATAAGTAGGATCACCACAAGAAATAGTTAAAATTAGATCTCAAGAATACCCATATGACAATTCAAGGTAGATTTATAATGAAAAAAAAATAATATATTTAAAATTTATAAGAATTATTGAAAGTTTGAGTAGAGAGTATATTTTATTTATATTAAACTTAAAATCTAGAAAATTTTTTAAAATATTCTTCTTATAATTATACTAGATTTAATTGTCAAACATCTAAAAGTTATACTTTAAGAATAATTTATTCAGTTTTAACTTAATTATATAANTTAAAAGATAATTATTGAATAAAAAAACATAACTGTTATGATAATTGGAGATAAAAAAACAATAAATTAATTGTAAGAAATTTATAAACTATTAAGAAAGACTTCAATAAATTCAATTATCGGTTATTCTTCAAATTGAAAATCTCATATATTCTATTTTATTTGTTTTTTATTGAAGGTTTAATTATGTATTTAAGAATATATGGCATATGAATAAAAATAATTTTTCAATTTTTTGTAAGAATAAAATTATTAATTAATAAACTAAATTTCTCAATTTAAATAAATATACTCTAATCTAAAATATTATTCTTAGGATTAAATTTATGTTCTTTTAGATGATCATTGGATGCTTAAAAATATTCTTATTCAACTCATTTTTATTGAAGTTTAAGAATTAATTAGAATAAATTCTATAATTTTATTATTAGATCTTCCAAATATTTCTCTTTTTTGATAATAATTATATATCTTGATATTAGAATCAATTAATATTCAGTCATTGCAAGTTAAAAAAAAACAAAAAGAAAGTTATTATTAGATTAAATTTCCTAAAAGATTATAAATTTCATTATTTACCACTAAAATTATAACTAAAAATAATTGTATTTTACTTGTCAACGATTTTGTGTTTATATTTATCAAAATTATCAGACAGTTGAGAAAAAAAACAAAAATAATAGATTTTGTTTATAAATCAAAATAATTTAGGCCCACCATTTATTCAAAAAGCTTATATTAAAATTTTATAAAAAATGAATTATTGATAGAATTAATAAAGATGTGAAAACAACTTTGGTCTTTTTAACGGTATGAACTTGAATTCTAATTTATTCAATTTAAAAGACAATATTGTAATTTTTTCGAAACTAAAAGATAATTTTCTAAAATTTAAAATTAACGAAAGATTAGTAATTAAATTCATGAGATGGAAATTCTGAAAATTATTTTCAAGCACAACTTCAACTATTTTGATGTTAAATATATGAGATCCTTTTTAATAAGTTTTCAGATTATTTATCACTATAATGATTTAAAGAACAAAGGAAATATTTCCAAAGATTCAAATGTTTTTAATCATTTTTTACAGAATTAAACTGAATGATAAATCATTTGTATTTCAAATTATAAAGGAAGCATATAAAAGTAAATTTATAATAATAACTTAAAATTTGTTTCTCATGATTATAAATCAAATGAATTTATTTCACAGACAGACATAATTATAATAAGTAGGATCACCACAAGAAATAGTTAAAATTAGATCTCAAGAATACCCATATGACAATTCAAGGTAGATTTATAATGAAAAAAAAATAATATATTTAAAATTTATAAGAATTATTGAAAGTTTGAGTAGAGAGTATATTTTATTTATATTAAACTTAAAATCTAGAAAATTTTTTAAAATATTCTTCTTATAATTATACTAGATTTAATTGTCAAACATCTAAAAGTTATACTTTAAGAATAATTTATTCAGTTTTAACTTAATTATATAATATTTAAGTGATTTAACAACTTGTATCTGCAATATTTATAGCTAATATTTGATGTGAAACTGGATTAGGAGTAAATCTTAAGTAAAAACTGATTTAATTAACCTAAGAAATGCAATAACGTGGTAAATTATATTACTTTTAAGAAGTTGGGCAATCATTGCATTTATTAAATTAACCCACTACTTTTTTTGCATTTATACATTTCATTTAAACAACAATTAAAACAGGTGAGATTGTTTTATCAATAATTAGCTAGAAATCTCCATGTGTGGAATAAACCATATTAACAGATGGTATTTCCATATATACTGAGGGTATATTTGGTTAATTTAAATCAAACTTCTAGCTAATTCTTACAAAAGAGCATTATAATGCTTTGTACTGGGTTGTAAATATATATGATAACCAAACTTCTTTATATTTTACACCAACAAATTATGCAGGATTAGCAGACCCTAAGTTAAAGTATTTGATTACAAGTTGAAAAAGAGTAAGTTAATGTAGTTAAAGGTGCTGTATTATAAGTTTTCTTTTAAACAATCATCATTGTATTAAGATAATTAAATCCAATCATTGGAAGCATAAACCATTTGTTTGTAACTTTATTAATGTCTGGACTTGTGTAGGCTAGGGTTATAGTACGTAAACCTAAATCAATTATTGCATCATTTGGAGCTAAGATTAATTGATATCCTATTTATTTTAAATTAGCTGCTTTTGAAGCATCTTATGTGATGCTAACTGTAATAGCTGTTGTTGTAAATTCTGAAACCTATTCTTAAAGAGCAAAATCTTACATATAATGAAAAATCTATTGCTCCTGCTCCATAATAGAGACTTGTCAGACTTATGATAGCAAATTCTGTATTTGGGTTTTAATGATTAAATTATTTGCTTACTATTGTATTCATATTAAATGAATTAAACACTTAAACACGCTAATCATTTAAAGCGTACCAATTGAATTCTACGTGATAAGCTTATCGACTCCCTCTACATGTCACAATTATATTAAAATCTTTGAAATTTTTAAAATTTTTATTACTTGTTGTTGTAATTGTACTAATTTCAAAACCAAATTCTACATCATTATTAAGTTAATCAAAATATTCTAAAATAACAAAAACTTAAGGTGCTTTTTCAAATGTTCCAGAAAATGAAATTGTTTTCGTTGTTGTATATNTATTTAAGTGATTTAACAACTTGTATCTGCAATATTTATAGCTAATATTTGATGTGAAACTGGATTAGGAGTAAATCTTAAGTAAAAACTGATTTAATTAACCTAAGAAATGCAATAACGTGGTAAATTATATTACTTTTAAGAAGTTGGGCAATCATTGCATTTATTAAATTAACCCACTACTTTTTTTGCATTTATACATTTCATTTAAACAACAATTAAAACAGGTGAGATTGTTTTATCAATAATTAGCTAGAAATCTCCATGTGTGGAATAAACCATATTAACAGATGGTATTTCCATATATACTGAGGGTATATTTGGTTAATTTAAATCAAACTTCTAGCTAATTCTTACAAAAGAGCATTATAATGCTTTGTACTGGGTTGTAAATATATATGATAACCAAACTTCTTTATATTTTACACCAACAAATTATGCAGGATTAGCAGACCCTAAGTTAAAGTATTTGATTACAAGTTGAAAAAGAGTAAGTTAATGTAGTTAAAGGTGCTGTATTATAAGTTTTCTTTTAAACAATCATCATTGTATTAAGATAATTAAATCCAATCATTGGAAGCATAAACCATTTGTTTGTAACTTTATTAATGTCTGGACTTGTGTAGGCTAGGGTTATAGTACGTAAACCTAAATCAATTATTGCATCATTTGGAGCTAAGATTAATTGATATCCTATTTATTTTAAATTAGCTGCTTTTGAAGCATCTTATGTGATGCTAACTGTAATAGCTGTTGTTGTAAATTCTGAAACCTATTCTTAAAGAGCAAAATCTTACATATAATGAAAAATCTATTGCTCCTGCTCCATAATAGAGACTTGTCAGACTTATGATAGCAAATTCTGTATTTGGGTTTTAATGATTAAATTATTTGCTTACTATTGTATTCATATTAAATGAATTAAACACTTAAACACGCTAATCATTTAAAGCGTACCAATTGAATTCTACGTGATAAGCTTATCGACTCCCTCTACATGTCACAATTATATTAAAATCTTTGAAATTTTTAAAATTTTTATTACTTGTTGTTGTAATTGTACTAATTTCAAAACCAAATTCTACATCATTATTAAGTTAATCAAAATATTCTAAAATAACAAAAACTTAAGGTGCTTTTTCAAATGTTCCAGAAAATGAAATTGTTTTCGTTGTTGTATATCCATTCTTGCAAACAAAGCTTGACCATGTGTAGTAATTAAGAGTTGTATATGTTCCAGAATCATAAGTAATGTAAGAATACACATATACAAATGATAAATTTAGGATCAAAAAAATCATTAAATGGAAAAAATTATAATTAAAAATATAAATACAACTTTATATTTTAAAAACGAGATCAAAATCAAAAAAAATAGAAAAATTTTCAACTAAAGCACTATTAAATCAATAATTAAAGGAAAGTAAAATTTTAAATCATAAAAGACTACAATTATTTTTCAAATTTTTTGGATTAGGCTATGACGATTAGATTTTGGAAATTAGGTATTATTGCAAGTGTGGGGCTGCTTACATATTTTATAATTGAATTTTTAGGAAATAATAAAAAAAAAGAAATATAATTATTTTTCATAGATTATACAATTGGATATTAATGAAGAGAGGAATTAATTATGCATCGACCTACAAAATAGAAAATAATTACTAAACTAAATTTTTAGAAAAACAAAGTTTATTTGATTAAATTTATAAAATAATGCTATTTTTTTTTAACAATGTATAAATAAAATTAGTTTTATTTTTCAAGTATCCATCAATTCAAAACTATTTGATTTGAAATTTTATCCTTTTCTTGTTTTGAAACAATACCATATTACCAATAATATTATAAATACTAATATAGATAATATTACAATAAGCAAAGTGAACTTACCTTAATTTTAATATTTGTCAGTCTAATACTTTTCGTTGATAATAAATAGTTTTTGCATAGATTAACTTTATGGATTGTTAATTTAAATTTCAATAGTTGATTGTTAAATTCCAGTTAAATCAATGTTGAGTGTCAGATAATTCTAAACATAGAAAATTTAAGAAAGTGTGGAATTAACTAGAACATAATAGTTACCATTTAAAAGAGAAAAATAAGCACCTTTAGGATTAATTTAAATCATCTCAAACCCTGCGATTCCAATAACATTTTTTTTTAAAGTGTTATTCAATTAAAATTGTAAATTTTCATATGAATAAATTTAGGGACTATAGTATCCATCTATTTAGAAATTTGTTATCATAAACATTCCAGGCGTTCCAATTAAAACAGCATATGAAGATAAGCTATAATTACAAGCTAAGTAGAAAATTTGTGTTTCTAAAAATGCAATGAGTTCTCCATTGGTTAAATTAAATAATACTGGATATAAATTCACATTATCAGGATAAGGAACAATTAATTTGATTTCAATAAGATCTTCAGACAGTTATTTTGGAGAACCTAACTGCATGGTACCAGTTCCTTGAAATTGCCAAGTAATTGGTTATGTTTGTTTTAAATTCCATGATGAAACTTAAAAATAAATATTTCCAGATACAGTAGTTTAATTAGGTTAGAAACCGAAATTTATGCTTATATTTTAAGGTATACAGGTCTATAATAGAAACATTTAATTATTTTTAGCGCCTGATATATATGTTGCTATAAATCCAAATGTTTAACATGGTTAGGCAGTAAAATTTAGTGACATGCTTAAATAGACATAATTAATGAAAGAATATTGGCAAACCCCATTAGAGTTAAATATTTATTAAACGTTTATTGTATTATTTTGTATCCAAAAATAAAATACAAAATAATTTAATGTAAAGGTAAGCTTGTAAGAGATTTTTGTAAAAACTTGAAGAATACCATTATTGTATTGTGAAGTGAAATACTGACTAACTTCTGAAAAATTATGCATAATAACCTGCTGAGAAGTGATATTATATGCATAAATTGTTGTTTAGGAAGGTGAACATATAGAAACAGGAAATTAGGATACCATATCAATAAAAAGTACTTCACAATATGTGTTGTTTTATACTGAAAAATCATATAGTTTTATGTATTGATTTAATTTTGCTTTAGGTTGTAATTAATATAAACTAATATTATCTTAAAGATATACTAAACCTTAATAATCTAAAACAGCTTAAAAGGAGGCATTTATCGTAGAAGTATTTTCCATGGATATAGGTTAAATATATTCAAATTAATTGCATGTATCACAACTTACTGTGTAATTTTATATATTTCCAATAAACAATTCTTTTGGATCAATTATAATTTAAGACTTATCTTAAATTTTATATACTTAAGCTTCATTAAAGTCTTTTGCTAATAAAATATTCATATCATATTCAATAATTGCATCTTAGTTTTGAAAATAAGTACAATTTTAATTGGATGCTGAATAATTTAGATCGACTGAAACCATTAATTGATTGTAGGTATAATGTGTAGTGAATTCAAAGTCAAAATTAAGAAAAGTATGATTTATAGATACTTAGGAGCTTGTAAAAAATTATACAATATTTATCTCTTATTGAAGTTAATACCAAGAAATAGAACTCATCTGTAAAAACTAAATAGAATTAGTCAAATGAAAGAAAAATTAAAAATAGGATAATGTTGTAAATTAGGAACCACTTGCTTAATATCTAGCTAAATAAGCATTCTGTTAAAGCTAAAATAAAAGATAGAAATTATTTGAAGTAAAAGTACTTAAAATTTTTGGATTTTTATAGAATTAAAATCCTTAGAGGCTAATCTAATAATAGTTTTATATTGTATTCTGTATAAAGATATTTAGACTAGGATAAAAATATAGAAAACTATTAGACTAATTGCTAAAAGCCATAAATATTCCATCACGTAATATGCCAAAAGAAATATTTTAATAAGAAAAGAGAGGATATTCAATTGAATTCACAAGTTCATATGATTTCTATCCATTATAGGATAGAATTATTAACTCATAAACATTATCTATAAATAAGAAATTTGGATAGTCAATTTAATTTATGTAAATGCAATTAAATTAATAGCTGGATATTGTAAATACAGGTTGTTAATTATTTAAAGAATTAGCAATTAAATTACCGTCATTTGTTATAACAAACAATGTTTTCTATAAGATTACAGAGCTTAATATTGGAACTGTGTAATTAAATTAAATCATATCTCCATCAGGATTTAATTAATGGTTGAATTTTTAAATAGAAATAGTTTAATTAAATTAAAGTAACACTTGAATTTCTGAAATAGATTAAAAACATTAGCAATGAGTTATATTTTAAGTAGAATTAACGAAAAAGGATTATCCATTAAAATAGGGATTCCAAAGTGAAATTTGAATTGTCTAATTTTAATATTAAGTACAATAAATTTCAATAGATTGAATCCAAGCACAAATGACTAAATAAATGGCTTTTTGGATCGTCCACAATCCATAAGATATTACAGGTACTCCAACGTATAGATATTAACTATTGTTTGAAGTCATTGAAACTGTCAAATTAGGTCCTAAGAATATTTTATTTTTAGGTATTATTAATTATTCAGGATATTTTAGAAATAGGTTATCCATTTGTTATTCATATAAGAGAGGACATTAGTGCAATGTTATATTTACTTGATAGATTTACAATTTAAAAACATATTAAGCTGATTATGTAATCGATTAAGAATTAACTAAAATATCAAGTAATATTGGTTCATTATAATTTTATATCAATTAGGACTCATTTTCAGAAATTAATATTTAAGGTTGACTGAGCAAATAAGTTGATAAAATAGACTAACCCTTAACATATTCTTAAACAATAACAATCTCTCTTAATAATTAAATAAGTCCAAATGTCCCTTCTTTGAGTTAATAATAATTTGTAGCCATAATTGAACTTTTACATTATAGTTTTAATATAAATTAATTAGTAATAATATAGATATTGGCTATTGTTACTTCAATTTTTTTTATTTGTTGATATTCATTTAAAATAAATGTACGCATATTGATAAACTATTATATAAAGTGTATTTCAAGTTAAAAAGATGTAAGCATTAAGTTTTGTAAGATTACAATATGAAATGTATTGTTAGTAATTTGTAATATGGCCATTTATGTAAAAGGTTATTAATTTTATGAATTTAAACTACTATGATCAATTACTTTTTGAATCACTTTCTCTGTAGTTTCTAAGTTAACTAAATATACAAATTAACTATTCATTAAAAAGAAGTAGTTGAAATTTTGTGATAAGATGGCCTAAGTATAATTACCATTAAAAATAAGTTAGTTTTAAAAGTATATATTGTTATTATTATAAATAAAGAAGGCAATCACTGCATTTTATGTTGTAGTATAAACAACTTAGATTGTAAAACTTGAAGTATTTTAAATCCTAATATAACTACTTGGATTAGTATATAAATTTATAAAGGTATAATTTGTAAGGTAATTAGTATTTTCCTTGCTTGTCGAATTTATCAAATTAAATTATAAAACTCCATTATTAATGCAGCTCAGCATCCCAAAATTATTAGAAATTAAATTTAGGTAGAAGCAATCTAATTAATTATATTTTATTACTTTTAAATTTCATATTTAATTAAGTTAATTAAAATTCTCCATTATTCTCGATTGTTCCCTACAGTAGAGTTTATTTTTAAGTATAAATCCAAAAATTATTTGAAAAGAGTTCTGATTAAATTATATAATTAGATCCCAATTATATTAATTCATCTATATTAGTAATTGAATATACTTGGAATTAGTGTTTAATAATAGATTTAGGATATTGATTGAAGGAGAGTTATATTCAATTCATTTTTTCTTATTTAATAAAATGGAGCCTAAAAGATTTCTGGCGTGTACTCTTACAAATAAATAGTATTAGATTAGCCCACTTCCATAGGAAAATTATATATCTTTGTTTGCAGAGTTGATTCAATTGCTTAGCTTTTAAATAAGACATTCAAAAAAAACAAAATATTCATTTTAATTAAATCTTTGATAAAAAAATTGTAAAGAATGTCATAAATAAATTTTTTTTAGCTAAAACCTGTTTTTAGCCAACCTCTAATCTTAATTCTATCATATGATAACTTACTTACTTGTTTTGAATTATAACCAATTTCTAAAGCACCTTTATTACAAATATAATATTATTATAATTAACACTCATAATAGTACTCTCTTACTTTATTCTTCAATTAAATCTTAGTTTGCTTTATAATTACTTTTAATTCCAAATGAAACCTGAATAGAACATTTTTCATTCACTCAAAATTCATCATTATTTGCACCAAAATAACCTTGAATATCAAGTATTCAAAATTTAACATTAGCGGATATAATAAATATTGAATTAAATGATTATTTTAATTCTTCATACTATATATATTATTTACCTCCAAATGACATATGAAGAAAAGAGCCTGTTTTTTTATAAAAAAATAATGCATAACTCAATGGAAGACAATTATTATTTTAGATTGTCTCTAGCTTATGCAGATCAACAATATTCGACAGACCTTAGTTAGTAATTCTCAATTCATTCAAAGATAGTATCCTCACATCATACAAATAGATTACTAAGAAGGTTTGTTTGTAAAAAAGATAGAATTTCTATTTTGTCTAATTATCTTATAAACTTGAACAGAATTTTGATATTCTTAAGAGAATGAATTTTACTACTTGAATTTCTCTAATCTTCAATCTATAGTGCTCATTTTAACAACAATTCAATTCTTTCTCACTAATCATTTATTTAAATTTATTAATCTATATATTTTAAGCGTTGGAGAGTAATATTTGACTTAAAAATTTGTAATCATTAATGAAAAGTTAATAATCAAATTATAATAATTTTCAAAAATAATTATATTTTTCAACTTCTTTAAAATTTCAAATTGAAATTTATAATCTTAGAATTATTATTTTCACAGCCTTGACTAATAATCATAAATAAAACATATCTATTTTTTACATAGATTTAAAAAAGGATTAACTAATTTATAAATAAAATGAAGCTTATTTATGAAAATAGCAAATAAATATATAATTTTAGAAAACATTTTGTAATATCCATTTTATTAATGATTGAATTTTCTTGATTATTTAATTTGAATTTAGATTTTCTTTTTAATCTTAAAATTCAGATGAAATTATTTTAATTTAGAATAAAAGGGATTTTCAACAGAGATCATTTGATATTTCTAAAACCACTTCTTATTCATATAGTTTGCAATTTATATTGTCAACTTACATAATATATTGAAGTCAACTTGATAATAGTTTAATATAAACTATTTTCTATATTATTTTAAGTTAAACCAATAAGAAATACCTAAAATAGTAACATTAAACTCAAAAAATAACTATATGGATTAGCAGTTTATAATAACATTACCAATATTATAATAACGATCAATTAATAAGCAAGGTAATATTTAGGCATCTAAATATTTACTTTAAACAAAGTTATATATAAATGAAATAAGAGTAATTTATTATGTATTTTGAATCACTTAAACTAATAATTTAATGATTAAGATGAAATAATAAATCAATAGTAGCCGTTAATTGATTAGATTGGATTTTATATCATCTAAAAATATTAGATCTTTAGCTCTCAACAAAAGAATAAACATGCTCACAGAGTCCTTTTATTTGTACTTTATCAATTGAGCTTAAGACCCTATGTAAATTTTTATATATATTATTTATATTTAAGTTACCTATTTTAGATAACTTTTTTTTGACTATATTCCAGTATAGCTCAATAGGATTAAGTTCAGGAGCATATGAAAGTAATAATAAGTTTAAGCTGTTCTTTTAATACTCTCTTTAAAAATGTTCCTTATTTAAATCAGTCTTTTGATCCTAAATATGATTGCATCAAAATAAAACACTTCAACAATAAATACACCAAGATTTAAGTTTTGCAAGTGATCCACCATGTATATCTAGTACATGTAATGTTAGTTAGAATTCTACTAGTAGCTGATAGGATTAAGCATAGGTTACTGTTGCTGGCTGAATCGATAAAAATAGGTAAGTAGGAAATAGATAATAGGTAAGTAAAGGAGCAATAAACCTACCAGTTTCAAATTGAAAGTGTTTATACCTAATTTCATGTTGAGATTACCTTTCCAGTATTTAGCATAAATTATAGATTTTGAATTTCAAAAAAAATGTTTTATAGAAGAGTTCGGCTGATGCTTACAAAACATATGGGTAGAATACATCAGATTATCTACATTTATTCACTATTGAACAATTTAATCCGTATCATATTCAAGTAAAAACTTAACGAAAATATATTAGTATTTCTCATTTAAATTTTTTAGTTTTTTTATTTAGATAACTTTAGTTATAACTTATCCTTCTTGTTTTTTAATGATTTCTTTATTTTTCGACCGATATTTCATTATCTCTACTTGTATCATTTAATAAAGCATTTTCCTATTCTAGTTTTGCAACTATCTGTGTTTATTAATCAATATCTTATTATCTAAGATTAAAATAGAATTTCCATAATAAGTTGCTATATATTATCCTCTTCAAATTTTAATTATTTGGATTGTTATTCCAATAAGTAATCTTAGTTTTTTAATTTTGCATCTTTTAATTTCTTTTGTTTGTTCATTAATAGATAAATTTTTTCTTATAGCTCTTTATCAAATTAAGCATATTGATTCTAAAGTTTAATTTTTTTTGTTTTTCCTTCTTTTAATTTGTAAAGAATAACTCTTTGAATATTTTGAGATAATCATTTATTTTTTCTGTATATTAAATTTTTATATGATTAAAAAAAATATTTCAAAAGTATGTCATGACTCATTAGCAGTAGGTTTTTCAGTAAAATCTTTAATCAATTACTTAATATTGATTTATTTAAAAATTTTAAATAAAAATAAAAAGAATTTTTTTAAAGTTTATTTAGAAATCAATTTTCTTGAGTCGTTTAATTCTTATTACTTTACTTTCAATTCATTTTAAACTTATCCTAATTGTATTTCAAATTAATTTATTTTATCAGAATAAACTTTGTACAACTTTCTTTAATTCTTGCATTTTACAAATTTTGATCACTCTTATTATTAAAATATTGAATTTTTGTATTTCTTGTTATCATCTTAAAAACCTTATTTATCTAAACTATATTTTTTTTCTATGTTTTAATTTTTTATTTAAAATTACAACATTAACAAGGGAATAGTAAATATTGATGAACCCTCCTCAACTAGAATAAAGAAGCCACATTTAAAATGCTAGTTATTCCTTTTTTAGAATTAAGATTGAATTAAATATATATAAAGAAGGTAAATAGTATATTTTTATAAAAGGACTGCACTATTTCCCTTCATTAATTGATTTATAGGTATTAAATCTCTAAATCATAAAATTACTTAATTTGATACTTTAATACCTAAATTAATATACTTGAAATTATTTTTAACCAAAAATATAACTGATATTGTTCTTCACATGTTAAATTCAAAAACTTCTTAATCCTTAAGGTTTGTTTAAATTTTGAGATTGTAAGGCAATTTTTATTCCAAAAACAGCTTATCAATTACATTAAGGTCATCCTTTTAATTCGTAGAAATTAAATGCAATCCACTGCTTTTATCTCGAATATAAACAAAAATTGTAATAAAAATAAAA
>CAJJDN010000049.1:73048-146893 GCA_905182985.1 Paramecium sonneborni
ATATTAAATTTTTATATGATTAAAAAAAATATTTCAAAAGTATGTCATGACTCATTAGCAGTAGGTTTTTCAGTAAAATCTTTAATCAATTACTTAATATTGATTTATTTAAAAATTTTAAATAAAAATAAAAAGAATTTTTTTAAAGTTTATTTAGAAATCAATTTTCTTGAGTCGTTTAATTCTTATTACTTTACTTTCAATTCATTTTAAACTTATCCTAATTGTATTTCAAATTAATTTATTTTATCAGAATAAACTTTGTACAACTTTCTTTAATTCTTGCATTTTACAAATTTTGATCACTCTTATTATTAAAATATTGAATTTTTGTATTTCTTGTTATCATCTTAAAAACCTTATTTATCTAAACTATATTTTTTTTCTATGTTTTAATTTTTTATTTAAAATTACAACATTAACAAGGGAATAGTAAATATTGATGAACCCTCCTCAACTAGAATAAAGAAGCCACATTTAAAATGCTAGTTATTCCTTTTTTAGAATTAAGATTGAATTAAATATATATAAAGAAGGTAAATAGTATATTTTTATAAAAGGACTGCACTATTTCCCTTCATTAATTGATTTATAGGTATTAAATCTCTAAATCATAAAATTACTTAATTTGATACTTTAATACCTAAATTAATATACTTGAAATTATTTTTAACCAAAAATATAACTGATATTGTTCTTCACATGTTAAATTCAAAAACTTCTTAATCCTTAAGGTTTGTTTAAATTTTGAGATTGTAAGGCAATTTTTATTCCAAAAACAGCTTATCAATTACATTAAGGTCATCCTTTTAATTCGTAGAAATTAAATGCAATCCACTGCTTTTATCTCGAATATAAACAAAAATTGTAATAAAAATAAAATCAACCAAAAAAAATTTTGCCCATAAACCTTTTTAGTTTTCCTTTGTATTATGAGTTCTTATTTTTTAAGGTTTTTAAAGAAAATATTCATGATGTATTTAAATAATTAAATATGTTTCATCTAAAATTTTGTATATAAATTGATAAATTATTTAATTTTGAAATGAAAAAAGTATAATTGCCTTTTTTAAAAAAAAATCAAAATTATATTCTATATTTTTTCTAAATGTTTTTAATTTCAACTTTTAAAATCTTGATTTACTGTTGAGCAAAATAAAAGATATTAAATTTATGATATTTATGATATTTATTTTCTAATGATATTTAATATTATTCAACTAAATCCTTTTTTAGCAATATCTTCAATATTTTGATTCCAATGAGGTTTTATTATATTTTCTGGAGAAGAATTAATGATATCTAAAAATTATCCAATTTCAGTTGGTCCTTAATCTAAAGGTGAGAATAATCCTTTGATATTTGTACTAACAATCATATCATAAATATAATTTCCACAAGCATGAATATGTGTTATAGTATAATTTTAATTTGACAAGTAACACACATATTGAGAGAATGAATTAAAATATGAGTCATTTTAATGAGGAATGAAATGACCTCCATTTATTTTTCTACAATCTCCTTCTTCTACCATTTCACAGTAATAATATTCTTCCTTATCTATTAAATTAATAATTACATTTAATACCTTAAGGTTTTAAAACAAACTATCTTGTAATCGATGTTCCTGAAGCTTACATATTTTAACTTTTTAAAGATCTATTAAAATGTTCCATTAATATTTAACATAAGAAATTATTTTTAGATATTTCAATTGCTTCATCTAAATTTAAAAATTGTTAAGTTTATGAAATCAATTCTTTTCTTAAAAGATATTTATTTTTATATTCATTTTAAGCTGCCTCAATTATAATACTAAGATAACCTTTAAAAAATGTAGACTCTGCATTTGAATTTAAACTTCTTTTAATAGTGACATTACCCTTATTGGTCTTTATTAAACATTCTTCAAATTAAAAATATTAGTTCTTCTACAAATATTGTTTTGCTTTTTCATAATCAATAGTAATTTCAAAAATTTAACATTATTGGACATCTGAAAGAGAATTTGCATCCTCTAGGAATTTATTAATTTTATGAGGTGATTACATTAATTTCTCCATTAAACCAGTAATTTTATCATGCTACTTTTCATCCTAACTCTTTTTTGATAATTTCTTTATGATTAAATCTTTTACTTATTACTATTACATCTATGATTCCAATTCTTACTACAGATGCTTCAGAGTTTCTTAAGACTGTATATGAAAGAGTTCAAATTAATTTTTTGAATCTTAAAGATCTTATTCTCTTAATTTCAATGTATTTTGACATTAGCCTAGTTGTATTTCTAATTAATTTATTTTACCATCTTTATCTGAACTAATTTTTTACAACTATCTATATTTTTCCTAGAGTGCTGAATTTTGTTGTTATGCATTTTATAACTCTAGTTCACTTCTTTTTATTTAACCATTTAATCTTTGTATTTCTGTTTATTAGTTTTACCCTCCAAAATTTTGTTCTTCTAAATCTGATTTTAATTTTTAGATTTCACTTTTTAATTCTTAATTATCCTTTTCTACTATTGACTTTTACTATTGTAAACTTTAACATTCTTTTTTTTATCTATCCATCTATTAATTTTTTTATGTTAGTTCTCCATTTTTTTTCTCAATTTCTTCATTTTCTTCTTCTATTTTTGCATTCAATTCTGAAATTTTCAGATAATTGTTATTGATTTATTAATTCAATTGCTATATTTAATTGTTTAACTATTATATAAATTCCCCTAAAGATTATTTCTCTGAATTTAAAATTTAAACATCTCTTTTTAATTTTCTATTTTCTGAATCTTTATCTTATAGTGTTTGAACTTTAATACCAGCATCGTCTTTAGTTTCCCTAATAATTTTTTTATGTTCATCATTTAAATTTTTTAGTATATTTATTTCTTCATCTTTTCTACTTATTTATTATGCCAATTAACTAATTCTTTATTCAGCTTCCTCCTTTTTTTTTTTTTCTTCTCCATATTTAAGCTTCTCTTTATCTTATTTTATTTTTTATTTTAACACATCAGATACAAAATCTTCTATTTTTTCATTCAACCCCTAAATTTCTTATTTATATATTTGTGCTTAATCATTAATATATGATTAAAGATATTTAATATTATTTTCATATTAACTAACCATTTTTTAATATTATTATTACCAGTAATTTTACAGGTGTAACCTTTCTTAGTTCGTATTTTAAATATCTTTTTACAATTATTAAATTTAGTTTTATAATTTTATATAATCATCTTTTAAGTTTGTAATTTCTCTTGCTTGTTCAATGTTTTGATGCATTTTTTATTCTAACTCTGAATTGATTTAATGATATTTCTCCAAAACTTTATTTATTTAATCTTCTTTTTCTTTATTACATTTGTTTATTTCTTCTTGTGCATTTTTTAGAATATCAGCAATTTTTGTGCTTTTATTTTGAGATAATTAATTTAATCTATCTGTATATTCTATTTCTTTATTTTTCTTTTCTTCTGTTAATTAATTTTTTTCCTATTAGGCTTAAATCAATTCTTCTTAATTTTTTTCATATTTAATCTATAATTCTTTTTTCTCTTTATATAGGGTTGCAGCATCATAAACTTTATAAAACACTTCTTTTTCTCTGTTTTTTCTAGTTTAGTATAAAGCAGTTGATGCAGAGTAAACTTAATCATCCTTCATGTCTACAAGGATAATATTGTCATATGGAATTTAGTTATTTCTATTTTTTGCTATCTCTTTTCTTATATTCACTACTGTACACTTTTCAATTATATGACTTTTTTTATCTGGCATTTCATATTTTACTTTACAAGAATCCATTATTTAAATTATTAATAGAATTTGTAATTTTCATTTTAAACATAAATTAAGAAATAGTTTTAAAAAATTTAAATTAATGGTTTAATTTAATTATCAACGACTAAGACAAAATAAATGAATTTAAAGGTTTGATCATAAAACAATACTTTCTAATTTATAAAGCCCTTATAAACTTAATTAAGTTAATTGAAAATAATTATAAATGTTGTAATTGATTAAATAAAGAAATTGAATTTGATATTAATTTTAGATAAGATATGTTTTAAAGAACATAGCTTAAAATCTATGTTTATCAAATGAAAATAAATTGAATTCATAAACAAGAAATGCATTTTAAAGAGAGAATCAAAGAGTTATCTTAAAGCTTTCAAACTTTGATTTTACTACAATTAGAAGCTAGACTGTTGATCAAATATGGATTAAAAGAACTTCTAACTTTAACTTAAAATTTAAATAATGTTGAAAGAGAGTCAAAATCAAATAAGTAAGATGAATATATTTTTTTATCATAAATATGTACTCATAGATAAATTTAAAAATGTGTGATTGTTACATCAATATTATTTTTGTTTTATTCAAATACAAGCGGAGTAATATGGTACATTATTCAAATATAAATATTACATGAAAAAGGATAGTGAATTAAAAAGGCTACAGGCAATAAAATTAATTCCTGGAGATGTTATAATTGTATAAACTTATTTTAGGATATCAGAATAATAGAAAAAAAATGAAATGAAGATTGACAAAACTAATAATTTTTTAAAGGTTTGCTAGCTTCAATGTTTATAGATTGACATTACCAGTTAATTATAATTTTAAGAATAAAGAGATGGAAAGATGAAATAACCAAAAGAATCTAAATGGAAGGCAGCTTATGATAAAAAGTCTTGTTGAAAAGTGGATATTTTTTAATAATTGTTGAATTGTTGAATAGTAACTGAAAATTCGCATTAGCGCTTATTAACAAAAAGGAACTTGTAAAACTTTGAATAAAAGGATGCTTACTTTTAGAGATGAGATTAAAAATTGGCAAGGCTTCTCTAGATTACATTTAAGAAAATAACAATATCTACTTGGATATTAATGTAACTTAGTTACAATAATTTTTTTTTAATTATTTCATAATAGATTATTAAATAATACAATAAAAATTTTAGATACTTAATTGATAGCTCAAAATCACGCTTTAATTCTTGCCTATCTTTATCATGTATTTATTAAATTCTGATTGATTCATCAAAAAGGATTTGAAAATAATTATTACTTTTCTTTTTCTTAGCTCGATAATTGAATTTATTTTTTTTAAATTCTATGCTTCTGAACTGAAAGCTTCTTTTAAAGCGTAGAGTTATAATTATTTTAGCTACAAATAATTTTTCATAAAATTTTGAACTTCTTTTTTTTGATTATTTTAATTTTACTTATGTTTTTCATTTATGTTATCAATATAATGATACTAATTTCTTAAACTTGTATTCTCAAGAAAGTCTTATTATATATTGAGCAAATTTCATCTATTTTGCTTCTTGAACTTTGTATGAGAAAGATATTTTATTATTTGATCAATCCATATTGAGCAATTAAAAGGATTTAAATTTCTTCCTTTGCTGCCAACTTCTTTTACTGTTGGATGTCATGAATATAAAATAAAAATTTAGTCAAAGCTTTTTAAGGGCTCTTTTCATTTTTAACTTTAATATTTAATAGAAAAATAGGTAAAAATAAAAGAATTAACAAAAACAATAATGAGATCTATTAACTATTTTGCCATATTGATCTCTTAGTAAATATGCCTTTTCTTTAAAAAACTTATAAATAGTTCCTTGATTCAAAACAATAACGATAGCTAATATCCTTTATTGAATAGAATGTTTAGAACTATTTGGTTAGAATGAAACCAAATAATTTTAACTGGAATAGAATATTAGTAGAAATTTTAGGACAGTTGATTCCAAATCGTTAGATGAATTTATTATAATGTATGAATTTTCAATAGGAGAAACTATATCTGAAGAAATTATTAAGGAAGTCTAAATTACGATTGTATTCTAAAAACAACAGTTTGCTTCTAATAAATTATATGTGTTTGATGAAATTAGAAAAATATTAAAAAAAATTTTTATTCCTACAATCCTATTATNTTAAATTCTGATTGATTCATCAAAAAGGATTTGAAAATAATTATTACTTTTCTTTTTCTTAGCTCGATAATTGAATTTATTTTTTTTAAATTCTATGCTTCTGAACTGAAAGCTTCTTTTAAAGCGTAGAGTTATAATTATTTTAGCTACAAATAATTTTTCATAAAATTTTGAACTTCTTTTTTTTGATTATTTTAATTTTACTTATGTTTTTCATTTATGTTATCAATATAATGATACTAATTTCTTAAACTTGTATTCTCAAGAAAGTCTTATTATATATTGAGCAAATTTCATCTATTTTGCTTCTTGAACTTTGTATGAGAAAGATATTTTATTATTTGATCAATCCATATTGAGCAATTAAAAGGATTTAAATTTCTTCCTTTGCTGCCAACTTCTTTTACTGTTGGATGTCATGAATATAAAATAAAAATTTAGTCAAAGCTTTTTAAGGGCTCTTTTCATTTTTAACTTTAATATTTAATAGAAAAATAGGTAAAAATAAAAGAATTAACAAAAACAATAATGAGATCTATTAACTATTTTGCCATATTGATCTCTTAGTAAATATGCCTTTTCTTTAAAAAACTTATAAATAGTTCCTTGATTCAAAACAATAACGATAGCTAATATCCTTTATTGAATAGAATGTTTAGAACTATTTGGTTAGAATGAAACCAAATAATTTTAACTGGAATAGAATATTAGTAGAAATTTTAGGACAGTTGATTCCAAATCGTTAGATGAATTTATTATAATGTATGAATTTTCAATAGGAGAAACTATATCTGAAGAAATTATTAAGGAAGTCTAAATTACGATTGTATTCTAAAAACAACAGTTTGCTTCTAATAAATTATATGTGTTTGATGAAATTAGAAAAATATTAAAAAAAATTTTTATTCCTACAATCCTATTATACCCCATTTTTGATTAAAATTCAACTTTTACATAATATTCAGAAAGTTCAAAATAGCGGTAGTTTCTAAAATTTAATATAATTAAGAAAAATAATAATTTCAGAGACTCTACTTCGCAACAAAGAAATAATTTGTAAAAGAAACAAGAACAACATATGTAATTAAGGATAGGATACATTTATATAGAATAAAAAATATAATAACTTTTCAACTTAAATAACCTATTTCATGTATATAAATTTAAATTTATGGATAAATTTCATTGTTGCAAAAGGATCGACTAAATTCATAAATATTCAAATTGTAATAAGTTGTTCATGAGAATGAATCATTGTATGGATATGTATTGTACATTTTCAACTTATAAGAATTACAATTAATTCTATCAGTTTTTAAATTAGTTTTTTTGGATTGGTTATTAAATTTTGAAATGAAAAAAATTTTAGATACATGCCTTTAAAATAAAAAAATAATGATCATTATAAATAAGAATGGTTTTGAAATATATAATTATAAATAATTAAAAGAGGGATTACAATAAATATTTATCTACTTCATTAAATTAATTCTTATTGATCTAAGTTATTGATGAAAGATTATCCATTTGTATTTATTTCTATAAAATGACTAGTTTATACGGAAGTCAATATCTGTTCACTACCAGGATTTTGTTTATGATCAAAAAAACTCAAAATTTTTTCCACATCAGGAACATAATTAAAATCTAAAATATGAGCAAATTGTTCTGGGATGTTAAGATCTATTTTTCTTAGCTTATTTCTCCATTCAATTTCTTAATTTCGGTGATCAATTTTAATTTAATTTTCTATCTCAATCAATTTTATTTTATTAAAATATTACACCCATATTTCATCATCAAATTAATTACTTAATTGTCTTATTAAAGCTTATTCCTATATACTCTAATCAAAAATAGATGACTCTTAAATTTAACTGTAAGTACTTTTCCATTCAGTCATTTAACTGCTCCTGTTACTCATTGAATATTTAGATAGATCACCATACTTTGTATTAGATGTATCTTCTGTAATTTTATTCTAAATATATTTTGCTTAATTTTGTTCTGTAAGTTGCTAAGATTATTCTTGTTTTATGAACATTTCTTCTTTAATGATCTACTTTAATAGATTCAAAAATGCATCTCTTTAGTATTATTTCTCTAAACTACAATCTGGTGTCAAATTAAATTAGTTTGTGGTTAATATAATTGATTCTTAATCTTTTTTTGTTTATTATTAATTAGAAATATAGTTTTTTATCAATTTACTAAGATTTGTTTTAATTTTTTCTTATAAATAATTTAATCCGATTGGAAGAATAATAATTTATACAGTCCATCTATTTATAATTTCTTAGAGAAACTTAGAATCAGCTAAAATAATTATTTAGATTATTACATTGAATATATTCCTAGAAAAGCGAATAATTTGATCCAAATAATTATGATGCTTTTTAATAAATGGAATGTGTATCCTTAACAATGTTTTATAGTAAAGTAGCATATGGTTACCCAACTTTTAATTTTGAGTGTCCTATCCAATGAATAGATAATTCATGCATTGAAATATCTAATAAAGCCGATGATAAATGCCCTAATAAACAGTTTATGGCGTTTGATATTTATTAAAAATATTAATCTTTAAATATCAGATTCTTAGTCGAATGGCTGAGCTGTTTTTATTACTGTTAATCCAATATAAAAACTTATAGAAATTAATATCTTTTATCACTTAATAAAATATTAAATGACTACAATATACTCTATTCAATAGTTTCATTTGATTCTGTTTAATCTTGCACATCTTTCAAAACCACTTATGTCCAGATTCTTCCTGCTATCGTTATAAAACTATAAGAAGGAATATTGGTTTTATAAAAATGAGTGAATATTTAATGGACATATTTAAATAGATGTTCAAAATATATATTTAATCTCCAAATAATTCCAATATATGTTCTCCATAAAATAATATAGAAATTTAAGATTTAAGCCTATACCTTACCTTTTTAAATTATCCTTAAGACATTTCTAGTAAATAAGCATCTCAAATATAACATATGTAAAATATGAGCTACTAAATTAAGTAAAAAAGGCACATTATTTATAGTAGAAGGATCTCTTATAAAATTATCAACAATAACCCATTTTATTTCCATTAACAATTATGTATGCTATAAGTTTTAAATTTAATATTCATTCAAACATTCTTCATAATATTATTGAAACTATTCATTTAAGCATTAATCTGATGGTATGTTACAATCAATTTCATCACTATTTTATGCCATATATAATTAAAACCAACTTGTTGTGGCTTACTTGAGCTAATCATCAGTTAAAATAGCTATTGGTAATAAAGGTTCATTTAGTGAATTAACAATTAAATCACTCAAATTTTAACTTAAATTCCTCTCTCTATTCAATTTATTCATGATAAATCTATTTAACTTTCAAATTTACTTTGATTTTTAAAATGACTGGTAGATCCAAAACCAACTTTCATCTTAATTTAATTCTATCTTTAAAAGCTATTCCCCAAATGCTGCTTAAAATCTTAGATCTGATCCATACTCAATAAAGCTTGAAATTTGTATCTTCCTTATATATAATTAACTCAAATAGTTTGCATAAATGTTGCTGCTCAATTCCACCATAAACTTGAGCTTTTTGTTAACTAATCTTAATTATAAGACTTCTTAGATGTTCAGAAAATTGAAAACGTATTGAATTAATTTCACCGAATATAAAGGCATGTCTTCTGCAATCAAACGACTTAAATTTTCAATATTTCAAATACTTTAAAATTCCTCTCTGGTTTTTTTAATTTTGTAAGTTTCTGAAATTATTGTTTTAATATATATTTCCAATTTAAGGTTACTAATTATTAATTTAAAGACTATCCTTTTGTCTTTAATTTCCTAACTTTTGTTAATTTTGAATGCTTTGATTTCCCATAATTATTAATATTCCATAATCAATTATGAAAAATAATTATATAATATCTCAATAATATCAATATGGAAAATAAAGTTCTTGATACAATCCTAAACTGACTTTTACTCCTCAAAGCAAGCTCGACATATTATTCATTCAATCAATATAGATTTTAAGATCTATATTGATTCAAATAATATTAATTTCTAAATTTAATATAAATCAAATCAAGTTTTTTTAATCAATAAAAATATTTATCATATTTGATTTTTAAGTAATAAAATTATTAAAAAATTTTATTAGGACCTTCATATTTATTCTTTTTTGTAATTATTTGATTATTAATAACTAATATAATTTTTTTAATTTCTAATTCTATTAGTCTAAGTTTATGAATAAAATTTAAACACAATTTCTATTAATAATTTAAATAATGGAACCTTGTAAAGTAAATTATGAAATGCCAGATAAAAAAAGTTATAAGATTGAAAAGTGTACAGTAGTGAATATAAGAAAAGAGATAGCAAAAAGAAATAACGGAAATAACTAAATTCCATATGACAATATTATCCTTGTAGACATGAAGGATGATTAAGTTTACTCTGCATCAACTGCTTTATACTAAACTAGAAACAACAGAGAAAAAGAGGTGTTTTATAAAGTTTATGATGCTGCAACCCTATATAAAGAGAAAAAAGAATTATAGATTAAATATGAAAAAAATTAAGAAGAATTGATTTAAGCCTAATAGGAAAAAAATTAATTAACAGAAGAAAAGAAAAATAAAGAAATAGAATATACAGATAGAATAAATTAATTATCTCAAAATAATAACACAAAAATTGCTGATATTCTAAAAAATGCACAAGAAGAAATAAACAAATGTAATAAAGAAAAAGAAGATTAAATAAATAAAGTTTGGAAAAAATGTAATTAAATCGAATCAGAGTTAGAATAAAAAATGCATCAAAACAATGAACAAGCAAGAGAAATTACAAACTTAAAAGATGATAATGGAAAATTATTTAACTAAGTTTAATAATTGTGTAAAGATTTAGAAAAAGTCAAATTAGAAAAGGCAGATATGTTAAATAAATGGTAAAACTACCACTAAGGTGAGTTAAATAAATGGAATAATTATATTTAAAATTATAATAAATAGAATTGTGACTTACAACAAATGAATGAACAACTTAAATATGAAGCTTAAGCATTAATTGATAATATAAGTCAGAAAGAAATTGATATGGCAAAACTCACAAAATAATTAAAAATTGATAAGGAGAAGTATGAAAGAGAAAAAAAAACAATGGAGGAGTAAAATGAATAAAAATATAATCAATTGGAACAAGAAAAAGCTTAGAAAGATAAAGTAATAAAAGAACTTAAAAAGGTAAATGAAGAATAAGAAGATACTATTAGGCAAACTAATATTGTTAAAGATGATAAAGTTCAAACACTTTAAGATAAAGATATAGAAAATAGAAAATTAATAAGAGAAGTTAAAAGTTTAAATTTAGAGAAATAATCTTTAGAAGACAATAATAAATAGTTAATCTATTAAACATAGCAATTGAAATAATAAATCGATAACTATTATCTGAAAATTTCAGAATTGAATGCAAAAATAGAAGAAGATAATGAAGAAATTGAGAAAAAAAATGGAGAACTAACATAAAAAAATTAATAGATTGATAAATAAAAAAGAGAATGTTAAAGTTTACAATAGTAAAAGTCAACAGTAGAAAAGGATAATTAAGAATTAAAAAGTGAAATCTAAAAATTAAAATCAGATTTAGAAGAACAAAATTTTGGAGGGTAAAACTAATAAACAGAAATACAAAAATTAAATGGTTAAATAAAAAGAAGTGAACTAGAGTTATAAAATGCATAACAACAAAATTCAGCACTCTAGGAAAAATATAGATAGTTGTAAAAAATTAGTTCAGATAAAGATGGTAAAATAAGTTCATTAGAAATACAACTAGGCTAATGTCAAAATACATTGAGATAAAGAGAATTAGAGCTTTAAGACTAAAAAAAATCATTTGACAGCTTTAGTGTACGGTCTTAAGAAACTCTGAAGCATCTGTAGTAAGAATTGGAATCATAGATGTAATAGTAATCAGTAAAAGATTTAATCATAAAGAAATTATCAAAAAAGAGTTAGGATGAAAAGTAGCATGATAAAATTACTGGTTTAATGGAGAAATTAATGTTATCAGCTTTTAAAATTAATAAATTCCTAGAGGATGCAAATTCTCTCCCAGATGTCCAATAATGTTAAATTTTTGAAATTACTATTGATTATGAAAAAGCAAAACAATATTTGTAGAAGAACTAATATTTTTAATTTGAAGAATGTTTAATAAAGACCAATAAGGGTAATGTCACTATTAAAAGAAATTTAAATTCAAATGCAGAATCTACATTTTTTAAAGGTTATCTTAGTATTATAAATGAGGCAGCTGCCAATGAATATAAAAATAAACATCTTTTAAGAAAAGAATTGATCTCATAAACTTAACCATTTTTAAATTTAGATGAAGCAATTGAAATATCTAAAAATAATTTCTTATGTTAAATATTAATGGAACATTTTAATAGATCTTTAAAAAGTTAAAATATGTAAGCTTAAGGAACATCGATTGCAAGATAGTTTGTTTTAAAACCTTAAGGTATTAAATGTAATTATTAATTTAATAGATAAGGAAGAATATTATTACTGTGAAATGGTAGAAGAAGGAGATTGTAGAAAAATAAATGGAGGTCATTTCATTCCTCAATTAAATGACTCATATTTTAATGCATTCTCTAAATATGTGTGTTACTTGTCAAATTAAAATTATACTATAACACATATTCATGCTTGTGGAAATTATATTTATGATATGATTGTTAGTACAAATATCAAAGGATTATTCTCACCTTTAGATTAAGGACCAACTGAAATTGGATAATTTTTAGATATCATTAATTCTTCTCCAGCAAATGTAATAAATCGTCATTGGAATAACAATATTGAAGATACTGCTAAAAAAGGATTTATTTGAATAATATTAATAAGACAATAAATATCATAAATTATAATTTTATACAATAGATAATCGAAAGTTGTAATTTTCTTATGATAAATGATTAATTATATGTAATTTATAAATGAAATGATCTCCGTCTTAGATTATAATTGGAATTAATAGAAATGAACAAGTGATTCATTCTAAATGAAAAGAATATAATTTGTTACTACCAATAACTAAGTATATCAGTACTTTTACATATATTATTATTAATAGTAATAAGTCATGATTAAACAAATTTCTAATCTGATAAATTAATTTGATAATGAGATTAATTTAAAGAAAATAATCTTACTATTAATAGTTTTAACTGTATAAAATAGATGATCTCACTAAAATTGATTTTATGGAAGTGAAATATTCATAATATAATTATTTCATTTCTAAAAAAATTGTTAGTTTCTTAATTTTTTTAATACTTTGCTCCAAATCTGCCTCAAATATCTATATTTTGATTCTTCTTCATTATTTTAGTACCTTTTGTGGAATCTAATAATTTTGACGCCCTTCTTTATTTCCATACTAAAGTTAAAGTGTAATGTATGAAAACAATATATCTAATCCACTAGATTATAAGGTTCTAGAAATGATAAAAATTTAAAGAATTCAAAAAAAATAAGCAATACAAAAATTATTTGATAGAAAGTAAATTCCTGCTTTTTTATTTAAGATGAAAATTAAATAGAGTTAAAGAATAGAAAGGAATAAATAAATATAATTTTATAGGTTAAATTAAAAAATGAATTGGTTATTAGAAAATGCAACAATGCACTGTTTAAATTTCTATTAATTTAGAATTGATAAATATTAGGGATATAATAAAAAGAGACTGTGTGCTTTGTAATAAAACTATATTAAGGAAATATTAAAAATAAAGGAAGTGTAATTCAAGGTACTTAAATACCAAAATATCAAGAATGGGATTTGTATTAAAAAATTAGAGTAGAATTTTTACGATTTATAAACCATACAGAGTATTAAAATTTGATAAAATATACAGATATATGACAAATATCAGCAAAAATTCAACAAAAAAGAGGTTTCTAAATCCTTGAATGACATTATATAGAAAAATTACATAAATTTGAAAAACTTAAACCTCAATTAAGATATCAATTTGGAAGAGACTCAAAATATGTAATAAATGAAAGATTGAATTAACAGATGGGATAAATAACGATAATAATAGCAGGTACATTTTAGGAGATATTTTTTATTGACATTAATAAGTTTAAAAAAATAATACTTAAACTTTCTTCCTCTGCTGGCTAAATAAATTCAAACTAATTAGTTGGTTTTAAAAATGTTTCATTTTTTTGCTTGCTTTCTTAGTAAATATATATTAACAAGGTAAAGAAGAGTGTAAAAGTTTTAATGTCAATAAAATATATGAGAAAAAAAAACATATATAATTTATATAAGAATAAGCGAAGGTTAAAGTAGAAATGATAGTCTTTATAATAAAAACAGAGGAATATGATTATATAATGAAAAGAAGAATTAACTATAAGAAAAACAAAAAAATCCCTAATTTGCTCATCAATTAGAAATGAAAACAAGCCCAGATTAGTTTTTGATTTATACTCTTAGTTGAGTAAGAAATCAATTTAAACTCTGTATATATTGTAAATAGAAAAAGACTAAAAAATTTTGCTAATCACAATTAGCATGTGTTTAGGTCTTATTTGAATCAAGATTTAATTAATTGAGGTTTTTAATATAATAATTCATTTCAAATTCTCATTTTCAAAAATTCTTTCACTTTGATTGACATCTATCGTACTTTGCTAACTTTAATAAAAATAAAATTCAAAAGTTTAGGTAATGATTCGGTTTTCAATGTTCAAAAAGGAATCTTCATCATGAAATTCTTAAGTAAAACTTTTGCATAGTCTATTAACATGTGAATCTTCTATCATATGTTTTCCAGAATCTGAGAATTCTTCAATATCTTCATCTTAAATATCTATTTTAGAGTCTAAAAATTTGTAGCTTTAAAAACTAATATCTAGAATTTCATCTTCTTAATTAAGAAGAATTTTTTTATTATCTATTTTATATAATCTAAGTATTACTTGAGTGAATTTGTTTAGATTTATTATCTTAAGAGATTGAAGAAAAATTTTTATTACTCATAACTTGTTTGAAATCCTTTTCCATACTTCTATTTCTTATAGGAACAATATAATATGGGTTTTCTAATTTTGCATAAAATTTTCTTATATGTCCATAAAATCTATTTTTGATTGTGTTCTCCTAAAAAGTCAATTAAATAAAAATTTACAGGTCTCCCTTGGAGAATTTATGAAATTTTCGACCATTTTGGTCCATACTATTAATATAATGACCACAACGATTAATCCTCTTCTAATGTCCATGGTCTTTTGTTGATAAGAGGATCTAAATGATTGATATAGCGTTCTCGAACCTATTTTGTTGTTCTATTTTGCATGAAGCTTGTTATTTTCTTCCATTCAAATTTATGTTATGTTACAAGTCTTCTAAGAAAGTCATCTTCGGCAGGAGTCCAAAAATTTTTTTTTTCAATCTAATAATAAGGAATTAATCTTTACGGTTGGAGGTTTAATTCTTTTCCATCTTTACGAACACTAACTCCCATTTCTTCCTATAAAATATTCAGCTATCGTTTTCCAATTTGAGTTATGCAGTTTAACAGCCTTCTCTAATAATTTATCTTCTTAGTAAGTCCAATATTTTCTTTTCTAAGTTGAAATTGCAGTTTTTTTTTGATTTTAATGAAGCATCTTAAAATATTTTCTAATAAAGAAAAGTGCTGTTAAGTTATAAATTAATCAAAATAGTCAATAATATATTGATTTTAATAAAAATGAATAAGGATTATGAATATATAAATTCTCAATCCTATCCTGTTTCTAACATACTTAAATTATTGAGATTATATTTTGTTATAAACTATTATAGAATTTATTTATTATAAAGAAAAATTAAGCAAAGAAAAAAAATTTTATTTCAAAAATATTGAAAATAACACCTTTAGATCAATTTGTTTTATTTTTAAATATCAATTATTCATTAAAATCAATGATAGAACATATTTTATGATATTTTTTTGTTATTGAATTTACTTTAAGTGGTTATCCTATTTTATGAACTAATGTAAAGTCTTTATTAATTTACCTTTATATATATAAAAACAAAATTATTCAATCTAAAATTATTTATTTTAAACAATAAAATTTATTTGAACAATTCATCTGATTGATTGATATAAATAATTTTTCATTTTTTATTCATAAATCTTTAAATTATTTATTCAAACTACCTTATAAATTATGCTTGCTATTATAGTATCAACCAAAATTAAAACAACATATTTGAACTCTTTTAAAAAATAATTATTTTAGTGACAAAATATTTTTTTTTGCCTTATTATTCGAGTATAGAGTATAAAGGAATTAGGCATTTTATCCTCATTTGTGAATATAAATAAGGAAACACAAAAATAATTGCCATTTATCTTAACAAAATTCTGTTAAATTTTATTATTAATGACATAACAACAAATTTTTAACAACAATCCTATTATATTCCTTTGCCTAAAATGATAATTTGAGATCATTTCAAATATGATTAAGAATATCAAGTGATCTATTTTATTAAAAGTAATTAGATTCATATTATTCCTTCAAAATACATAATATACTTAAAAATCAGAGTTTTATTTTGGTTAACTTGTATTTAAAATAATAAATACTTGACTATCGTTATCTAATTCATTTGATTTAAATGTTTTCTTCTTTCAATGAATGTTAAATAAATATGAAATAATAACAGCATGTTTAAATCTATACAATAGTTAAAAAAAATATTTAAAAAATGAATATGTTAACCTAGTAAAAATAAGAATAGAAACTTTTAATAATTTTTATTTTACTAGGAAATCAAAAAAAGATTTGAAAAATCCTAATTACGCATTATCAGAATTTAAAGCAAATTAGGATTTGTATTTTTTATTTAAATAAAAATAAAAGTTAACGAAGATGTCCAGATCACTACTAGCTTTATTGCTCATCTCCATGCTCGCATTTAGTGCTCAAGGTAAACTACACATTTATATCATCACTAACCGCTATATATTATTTATTTATTCACAAATTCATATCTCCTGACTCAACTGAAAAATTATACTTTTAGCTGCCACACGTAGTAAGCATGTTACAAAATATTCCAAACCAAGCTCATCTGACGCTTAATCATATTCAGAAGAAGAAGAAGAATCAGAAGAATATTCAGACCTTGAGGCTTAATATTCATCAGAAGAGGAAACAGAGGAGGAATCTGATGCTCATTCATCATCTGAAGAAGAGGAAGAAGAATCTTATACAAGTTCATCATCTGAATCTGAATAAGAATCCGAAGAATCAGAGAGATGTAATACTAGGATTTCATTTTAGTTGTTTACCGTAAACACAATCCTACAACTGCAGCCCCTGCTCCCACCACTAATTCCACAACCAGAGCGAAAAATGGAGCTCTACTTGCCGGTTTAGTCGTAGCCGCCATTGTTTTCTGATAAATAAAAAGAATATTCAAAATAATTATCTTATAAAACATCTTTTTCGCTTCAGATTCCTCTCAGATTTGTAATAATTTTGTAGTTAATTAATATATCCAAAAAAAAATATTTTTAATTTCATCTCACTGAATGTTTGATTTGAGCTCAAAAGAAGAACAACAACGACTATTTCACTTTAAATTAAGCTTATCATTAATGTTACCTCAACTTTTGATTATCAATTATAAACTTCAAAAGAAAATCAATTAATATATATTCATAATTTCAAGATTCCTATTCTCAAATTTTGATATCACTAATCAACATATTTAGAATTTACTCTTCTTTTTTAAACAAATAAGTTTAAACTAATTTGCTTTCTTTTTTCTTTATTTTGTATTAAATCAAACTTCCCAAATTTTCTTCTTAAATTTATAAACGTTCAATAACATCAGAAGTTAAAGCCCTGTAGTTAGGTTTGCAATCAATTAATAATAAAATTTTTAATATAATTGCTTGTTTCCTCTACTACTTGATATATTGAATTATCCTTCAATATAGATTATCTTTTTCTAAAATAATTAGTTTCTTCGAATTTCTTATTAATTTCCTCAACTGATGCCATATAATTTGAATCAAGTTGAAATTTTCTATAATCCTAAAAAATTGATTAATCTAGCCAATGATGAATCAATTGCTTTATCATATAATAAGGAGTGATTCCTTGAAACTTACTTTTGTGAAAATCTAATACATCCTATATTTTAGGAATACTTTATATCAGCTTTAAAATTATATTGAGAGCATACTTCTCATTTTTGATATTAATAATTTGATTGAAATTTTCAAGAAAATTTTTAAATAGATCAATGAATGTGTATTTTGAAGTCACCTTTTGATTGACGATTGTTTGATAAATACTTTAACATTCTCTTTCTCTCTAAATTCGATTGCTCTCTAATTTCTTTTTCTTTTTCACAAACATTTCTCTTAATCTTTAAATTTCAAATTTTTAAGTAGCTATTGGAAAATTTGAAGAAAGTTAAGTATTTTGAGCTTCTGTCAAAAGAGGTAGTTACTTTTTTACAATAGATCTTCTTAATCACTTATTTTTAGAATTATCATGCTTGCTGTCATTAGCTCTAAATAAAAAGTAGATTTAAAATGGAGTATTCTTTTAGTTTTTCATTGTTAAATTATGAAGCTATTCAAATTTAGAGTAGTTTTTTATACTTCTTTCAAACAAAAAAATGTTTTTCTTAATCTTTGAAAGTTGCAAGAAAATATTGATTAATTTATAGTATAGTTTATTATAACTTGCTTTTTCAAAATGAAAAATTGAATTTTTTGATGTTTCTACTCTTGAAGATCTTGAAAATTGATTATTTTCATTCATATCTAACTTGAATCAAACTTTTTATGAGTGGAGTCTTGGATATCTTAAAAATATATACATAAATTATATTATTTTAATAAATCAAAACCTTATTTCAAATTATTCTATTCTTCAAATAACACTTACTAAATATTTGATTCAAATAATAATGGATTCTATTTGTAAAAAAGCTAAGTTATTATTTTAAATGGAAATTATTTAACAAATTAGCATGATGAAACCCATTCAAAATACTACTTTTGTTTTCAGGCCTTGGTATCATTTTAAAAAATAAAGCAAAAATGATCTCCTCAATTAAAAATAAAATTTGTAAAATTGATATAAGATTAAATGAACTTAATATTGATTCCTATCAAATATATAATATATCTATATTCCATAAATGAGTTTAATAATTTTTTTCTAAAGTTGTAACAAAATTATTGGATTTTTATATTTTTCAAAAATAATTAAATTATTTATTAAAATTACACTAAAAGTATATGGGATAAGCTTTGGAATCTTGCTGTAATAAGAATAAAAATATTGTAAAATCAAGTGTAGCTCTTTCAAACTAGAGTTTGGATGAGCGGATTGAAATTACAGAAGAATTAATTCAAAAATTAAAATAATAATTATGTGATGTCAAAAAGAAATTAGGAGATCTTCAGGTCTAAAATTCATTCAATATTACATAAAATGATGTTTGGCCAATTAAAGTATTTATAAAGTAATAATTAGTTATTAGGAAGGGGATCATTTGGAAAAGTATATTTAGTCAAAATTAAAGATAAGCTATATGCTATGAAATAGATTAAAAAAAAGCTAATATTAAAGAAATAACAATTAGAAAATTTGCTTTGTAAATTATATAAATATGATTTTAGATGAAAGATTCATATTGTAAAAATATGATCATCCTTTTATTATAAAAATGTATTTTGTTTATCAAGAGCCTTTATTTATCAACATGGTTATGGAATTTGTATAAGGAGGAGAATTATTTTATCATTTGAATAAACGAAAAAAGTTTGATTAAAAAACGACTGCTTTTTTTGCTTCTTAAATAGTATTGGCACTTGAATTTTTACATGAAACAGTTGGAGTTGCTTATAGAGATCTGAAGCCTGAAAATGTTTTGCTCTGTAAAGATGGTTACATAAAATTGGCAGATATGGGTTTAGCAAAGGATAATAGTGAATTAAATTATTCATTTTGTGGTACTGCTGAATATTTAGCACCTGAGATGATAGAGGGTAAAATTTAATTTAAGAATAAGAGAAGGGACATAATTCATCAGTTGATTTTTGGACTTTAGGCTGTATTATTTTCGAAATGCTTTTTGGTCATCCTCCATTCTAAGATGAAAATAAGAAAAATTTATATATCAAGATCTAAACAGGAGAATACAAGTTTCCACCAAAAGCAAGCGAATCAGCATAATCTCTTATTAAAGGATTATTGTAATATCATCCTGAAGAAAGATTAACTTTTTAATAGATTAAATAACATGAATTTTTTAATGAAATAGATTTTGATTAAATATATTAAAAGAAATTAAAGCCACCATTTGAACCTTTATTGACAACTGAAAAAGATACGAGAAATTTCGATTATGTATTAGAGAGCTAATTGAAATAATCAGAAATTCCAAATATACCTTAAGCATAAGAATTATTTGAAGACTTTCCTTATTTGGTGAAAAAGTAATTATAATTTTGAATATATAATAAAAATATCATATTTTATAGTCAATTTAAGCATAGAGTTATACTTATTATATTAAACTAATACAGTATTAAAAATTTTAATAATATTATAAACAAGAATAAGCATTTCCGTACTTCTGTATAAGTTTTTTCTATTATACAAGAACTATCCTTTTAATTTGAATTTAAATCAATTGATTTAATTTTAGAATCTTCATTTTTTAATTGAGAATGGTTTGTTTCTTTATCTTATGCAAGAAATTCTGTGAGTAATTTTATAATTTGAAGATTCGCCGATAATTTTTGAGCCATCTCATTTCTTTTGCTCAAGAAATGGTCATCTCTATAGTTTAATATCTGCATAAGTTTTTATTTTTAACTCAAAGTTTTAATAATCAAATTTATATCTTTACAAGGAATTCTATCATTATTAATTACATTTATGTCTGCTTTATAATAATATCCTAGTTGAACTAATTATTTTATGAATTCTTCCTTATCTTAAATTAAATATTATGGAATTTCACCACTAATAACACTTTCTTTTTGTTTATACTTTTTCATTTCATATTTTTACATGAATAAAATCATAAATCTGTGCTTAGTGTTTTTTTCCTTTAAAAATCTAGGAATCTATGGATTTCTACAATAGTTTTTTTAGATCTTAACTCAATTAATTTATCCCCATCTAAAACTATCATAATTTAAATCTTCTTTAATTATCTGTAAACTAAGTTGCTTAAGAATAAATTTAAGAAAAAAGGTTCGCTCATGCAATAAAACTCCCTTAAAATATTACTTTATATTAATTGATGATCTCTTCAACTTTCTCCATATACATAAAAGCCAAAAATGTTTTCTGTGCATGCAAATCAATGACTACAATATAGTAATATGGAGTTAATTTAGCTTCAAATCCTTAGCCTGGCTTTCTATTGTTATAAAATTCCTAACATATATATTTCGATGCGTTTTTCTAATCGTTAGATATATGTAATTATGCTATCCATCTTCATTCGATAAATAATAAGAATTTTTGAAATCTAATCTAACTATAACTAATATCTTTATTTAATTTAATTTTAAAAACTAAATCTAAAATATAATTTCCCTTGTATAAGATTTAATTATCTAACTATTAAAATATTTGATGTCATTTTCAATTTTTTTCAAGAATTTTCCATAAATCATTGTAAATAATTTCACATTCTCCCAATTATGTAGTTCCTTTAGTTTTGTTTAGTTTTGTTGTATTCTTCTATTTGCAATTACAAAGTGATTAATGAAAATCATTAAATTTGACAGCTTATTTTTTTAATATTTTATTGGCTGTTTGACATCCTTAAATAAATTTCAACTTTTTTTAAATTACTTTCACCACAAATTAGAATAGAATTGTGTAACTACCCGTATTCCATTCTGCTCCTCTGATATGCAGTATTTTTATCTATTTGACTTTTTGTTAATGATAATTCTTTAAATCAAATAAGTCAAGCACAAATTATAATTCTAATTTTACTCTCAAAAAAAAAACTCTTATCTTTTTAAATAATCTATGGCATTCAATTCATCGATATAATAAATTTCAAATCTAAGTTTTGTTATTTTCAAAAATATAATTAACTATTAAAATCTCAACAAAATTTGGATATATACTTTCTGAAAGTATCTCTGTTCTATTTATGTAAGTCCTTTTATTAATATAATTTATAAAGATTATTATATACTCATTTTCATAAGATGCAACTAAAAGTGGATCTGTTAAAGAGAATGCATCCATCTTAGGTAAACCTTCATAATAAACGAATAATTATCTGTTTAATATTATTTTTTCAACTTAAATAGTATTATTATTTGATTTTTTCCATCTTAAAGTGTTCTAAATATTTTATCAACTTGAATAATCGAGGTATATTGATTTACTTTAGAAAAATAATTGAAAGTGGAAAACTAAAAATTTAACTTAAAAAAATTTCAATCCTAAAATAAATCGATAGATAGAATTAGTGATTAAATTATATTTTTTTAAATTTATACATATGCAATTAAATTTCAAAATAAGTTATTATAAATTAAAAAGTAACGATTGGGTTCCCCAATATAAGACAGCCTTTTAAAATTAACTTTCTTTTTCAAATCTTAAAAAAACTTCAATAACTTGTAGGTTAAGTTCTTCTTCAAGATTTTTATAAACATAATTAAATTAAAATGTCATAAGCAGAATCGGGATAACTTGCAGATTCATGTAGAACTGCTCATACTATAAAATCAATTTTGAAAATTTCTAAAAAGGACAAAGGACTAATGGAAACTCGAATAGATTCTATTGGAAATAAAATTGTAAAAGGAGGAAATCATAAAATTACTTTTAAGCCAGTTTCATAAAGCCCTGTCACTAAAAATTTAATGAAAAACAAAATATAAATAGAAAGTGATTCATCAGATTCAGAATGCGAAATACAATAATACAATGTTAACTAAAATATAAAAAAGACGAATGAAGAGCTAAAGAATAAAAATTAAAAACCAGAACCATAAATTAGTAATGAATCAAAATGTTGTATAATATTCTGATAACATTTTTCTTATAATATTTGTGTCTATTTTAATGTAAAGAAATTAGTCAAATATTAAAATCTTATTACTCTTGTCATTCATCAAATAAAGCAGAACAATTAAAACATGATTGACTTCAAGTCAATCGTATAATTACCCCTTAATGATGTATTGATATGCAAAACTGCTCCAAAATCATCAAAGTTAGATTTCCCTTATATAAAGTTAATTAAATGCGTTATTAAAATTTTAGTCATAAAACTTAATGAATACAAGGCTTTAAACATGCTAGATCATTAGAAAATTATATGTTAATTACAAAAATACTGTTTTATAAAAATTTACTGCTGAAAACGAATGAAAAAAAAAAGATTTTATTACTCAGATATAACTACATAAATGAATAAATATATTATGCAAATCATCTTTTTTCAACAATAAATCCTAGGAATTAAAAAAATTGTTCTCTTTCTTTGTTGACTAAGTTATAATAAATGCATTTTCTTAAGAGAAATATTTAAATTACTAAGATTTTTGTGAATCAAAATTGTATAGTAGTTTTACACTTCTAAGTTCATCAAAATTAATATCTACAAAAAAATTATGCTATTTAAGTTGAGTTCTAGATTATCTTTAATAAGGTTAAGTACATATTATCAAAATTATAATTACAGCAATCTCTAACAATCTTTTTATTAAAGATCTGACTGTTTCATCAAATAATAAGATAATTAGACTTATTTATTTATTCTAACTTGAAACATTTATATTTTATTGGTTGAATAGAAGTCTTACCTGTCAGCTATCATAAATAGTTATTTAGAAATTTATTTAAGATAAAAAAATTTTGTTGGCGATATGATGCAACTTATTTAATAATATCATTATATACTAAGCTCTAGTAATCGACTTCAAATGAGGATCCTATGTTTAATGTGATGATTTCAAATCCATACATGCTTTTTTTAAACTCATCATTTTTTTATCAATGTTACTTAATCCAAAAATCTGTTAAAACAACATAGTCTTTTTTTTCAAGGAGAATGTTTTCTGGTTTTAGATCTCTATATATGATATTCTATTAAGAAAATCATCTAAGGCAAAGAATATTTAGGCTGATTAAACATCCAAACTTCAAGAGATGATCTGCTTTTCTTAAGATGAAAGAATAATTCTCCTAACTTCACAAAATTGGCAATCAAGTACAAATATTTATCATCCTAAATTGTATATATTATTCGACAAGGATTACCTTTATATTATTATAGAATTGTCTTTTGGATTCAATGTGAATTTTACTAATTTACTTTTGAATACTTGATTTGTCAATCTCTTTCATATCAAATGATTTGGATTAATATTCAACTAAGAAGACTGAACCATATGTTCCTTGGCCTAGTTTTTTGATTTTCTTAAAATTATTAATACTTATTTTAGATTTATTGGGTTGCATGGTTTTGGATAGAGCTTTTGTAGATTTTTGAGTTTAGTCTTTATTTCTAATTTGCCTTTAATTTGCCATTAATTATTATAATCATTAACTCGTCATTTATAAAATTTTTATTGAGTTTGAATAATCTATATAATTGTTAGGATATTTAAAGAATTTAAAGGTTATTTTAAATTAATATTATCATTAAGTAAATGACGTATTCAATAATAGCACTTTGCATTTTATTGACAGCTGTCTATGGAAGTGTAGAAGAGAGAGTTGAGAGATTGATGGGTTTATAATAGAATTATTAACACTCTCAGTCTGAAAGTTTCTTCTATTACACTCAAGTAGCTAAATGCAGTTTGAGAGTATAATTTTAGATTAATCATCATAGAGTATTTCAAATTGGAATTGTGGTTCATTTTGTGAGCATCATCCTGATATGATTGAAGTGAAGGCCTTTTATAAATCAGATCACCATGCCTAAGCTTATGTTGGATACAATAAAAAGGAGAATTTGGTCGTTGTTGTTTATAGAAGTATCAAATAATCTTATTTTATCAATTAAGGTACCTAAGACTTTATTAATTGGTATAACAATATCAAGTTCTTTAAGCATGATTTTGGGGATTGCAAAAATTGTAAAGTTCATTTAGGATTTTGGGAAACTTATGATGATGTATCAGCAGAAGTGTTGTCTGCAGCAAAACATTTGAAAGAGAAATATCCAAGTTCAAAACTATTAGTTACAGGACATTCTTTAGGTGGAGCAGTGGCTTATTTGGCTGCAGTTGATTTAAAGAAATTAGGATTCAATGTTGATTATTTTTTCAGTTATGGAGCACCTCGTATTGGAAGTCATGAATTTTCTGTTTGGTTTACTAGTTATGTAGCAGCAACAGAACATTGGAGAGTGACACACTATAGAGATATGGTAATTCATTAACCACCTTCTTCATTTTCATATAAACATCCTCCTTAAGAAGTTTGGTATGCTCATGACAACAAATCATATAAGGTAATTGGTATTTGAATGAATTATAGATCTGCTCTAGTGGAATAGATGAGGATCCAACTTGTGCAAATTCAATTATTGGTGATTCTGCTGCTGATCATACAAGCTATTTTAATGTAAGTGGTTCATGCATAGAAGAATTTACAGAGGAAATTGAAATTTGATTAAATATTAATAATTTGTATGGCAGATAAAAAAAAATAATTGTAATAAGAAGAACTTGAACCTCTTGCTTAATAGGAAAGTTTACAGTTTAAACCAGGAGAGTATTTGGTGCATATTTTGTTGTAGTAAACAAGAGCATTGTAAAATCCAAATGACAATGAAAGTACTATAGATCCATTAATTCAAATTGAGACAATGGATTAAAAGAAATTTAGTTCATAAAAGAAGGGAACTGGATCAAATAGCACTCTAGTTTGGAATGAGCATTTTTATTTCAAAAGATCATTTTCTAATGGTTGGTAAATATAATCATAACATGTGAAAATTTCAGTATTAGATCATAAAGTGTTTGGAAGAAATGCAATTGTAGGAATATATGAATTGGATTTCTCAACAATATATATGACAGATAATCATGTATTATTACATAAATGGTTGGTAAGAATTATCTATTGATTTTTTTAGGGTTTGATAAATCCAGAGAAAGACTTTAATAAAATAACTGGATATTTGAAAATCAGTATAAATATAGTTCATGATGCAGATAAATAAACAACTTTAGTGATGGACAATGAAATAAAAGAGAGAGGTAAAATAGAAGAAGCAAAAAATAATCTCTTTGCAGAAGGTGAATTATTATTGCCACCTCATATTCAAACAAAAGGATAATAATTGAAGATTACTTTAGGGAGAGCAACGAATTTAATGAAAATGGATTCAATGTTAGGATCTATTGATCCATATTTACTTTTTGAGATTGGAGGTTAAGAAATTCAAACTGATTTAATAAAAAATAATAACGCTCCAAATTGGGAGTTAAATTTATTTGTAAATATACTTAAATATAAATAATTAGTTACCAGTTATGACTCCATGTTAAAGTGAATACATAATAATGAGATTATTTGATTATGATATGGGTGGGAAGGATGAAATAGCAGGTAGTCAGTTATTTAGAATTCCAGATATTTTAAGTGGATAAGTATTTTACTGATTTATTTTTAGTTATCATAACCTAAATGGTTTCATATTTATGGAGCACATATTGATGCAGATTCAGAATAGAGAGTTTATTTATGTAGTCATCCTGATTTAGGAACATGTTATGCAGGTAGAATATTATTATCTATGGAATTGATCGACTCTGAATAACCTAAAAAAGATAAACAAAAAATAGCTGATTAGAAAACACTATAAAAAATACGTGAAGATCTTTCTTATTAATGGTCATTCTAATGTATAGTCTATTTTGCACTCAATCTACCAGTAGATGATGATTCATACTCTATTAAAATCAAATGGGGTGAGAATGAATGTAAAACTAGCTCTGAAAAAGCTAAGAATGGAGTTGTTGAGTATTACAAATATTTAACAATTGAAAATGTTAAGTTTCCCACTAAAGAAATTTCAGAATTGCCAGATGTTTTTATTTATTTGATGGATGGAGATAAACCTATTTGTTTTAAAAGATACAAATCTTATAATCTCAACCCAAATGAAAAATATCCAGATGGACATCATTTTACTGTTACACTCATTCCAGATAAATCACTTAAAAATACTCCTATGGATCATCCAGGAATTGTTAAAATTAAGTTATTAATCTAACCAACAGGAGGATTAATCAAAATGTAACCTGTTACAAAACCATAAAGAGATGCCAATAGCTTTCTTTATGTGAATTTATTTTAAGCTCATGATCTAGCACCAACTGATATGGATGGTTTGGCTGATCCTATTGTTGATGTCCTTTTTTATGATTAAAAATAAACTACTGTTCTTATTAATGATACTACTGCTCCAATTTGGAATACTCAATTAAGGATGCCTGTCTATAAATTCGAAAATGAATCTTTCCCTCCTATTATATTGAAAATATTTGATCAAGACAAGGTTAGTAGGGATTTCATGGGACAATTAACTATAGATTATCAAAAAGGATTGAAATAAGGATTCATCACTAAAAATTAAGCTCACATCACCAAACCATAATGGATAGATGTTTATTTATATGGAAGTAAAGCAGGACAAGTCTTACTATCATGTAATTATATTGACAATATTTCTGTTAAAATCCCAAATCAAATCAGTCCTCATAGAATTAAACATTTTATCAAAATTAAATTACTTGGCTTAAGAAATCTTAAATCATTTGGACCTCTACCTGTCACAAAAGCATTTGCTAAATTCAATGTACAATCTATTAGAGCCAAAGATGAACCATTATCTTTAAATAATGCTAATGAAATTATTACTTAACCTAAGGAGGCTGGTCCTAATCCTAATATTAGTTCCATCATTTGTTTAGAGATTAATCTACCTGAGGATGATGCTTTCATGCCAAAATTTATTGGAAGTGTTCATGATTATATTCTTAAAGGAATTTTGTAACCATTAATAGGCTAATTCTCTATTGATCTAAAACTATAAAAACTAAAGACTTTGAAATAAATTGAAGAAAAAAAAGATATAGCCAAAAGAGTTCTTAATGGAACGATTTAGGTAGATTCTAATATAATTCATTTACCAAGTCTGGATTTAGGAGTTGGAATTAAAATGGGAGCGTTATTATCAATGGCATCAGGAGAATAATTTAATGAAGATATCTCTAATTTGTTAACTTAATTAGGAGTACTTAAAAATAATGCTATTTATATGGATCAAATTATCAAATATATAGAATATGATAAGAATGAAGAGGAAGGAACATTTATTGAAGTAGATCGACCTGATAGCAAATACTATTTACCCTTAGGTTATGATACCTAAATCTAAAAGGCTTAGTTATATTTATAGAGAAAAAAATTAGGAGGTTAACAAATACAAAATAAATCATTAAATTAAGTAGAAATTTAGATAAAGTCTTCTCAGTAAGGTTAATAAGGATTGATTAAATCAAATGTTCATTATCGTTTATGTTTGCCTTGTCCACTAGAAGACACTTTATTTATGCAACAGAAGGTTTTTGATATATTCCCATTAAGAAAAGGGAGTATAAATTTGAGAGAAGTGGAAAGTATGGCTGAGATAATTTTGGGAGTAAAAGAGAATCAATTAAATACTGGGAAATTGAAAGGTTGGGTAGAAGTATTATCACAGTAGGATTTAGATAAGTTATAATCTTAAGCTGAGTTTAAGTTAATTAAAAATGAGTATGATTTTACATCTGGTAAGAGTGATACAAACTTAACTGATAAGGAATTAGTAGTAAAAAATTAGGTAACGATTAGATTGTATATAATCGATTGTTCAAATTTACCTCCAAAAGATTAAGATTCTATGTCTGATCCTTATTTGAAAATACGATTGGGGAAAGAATCTATAGATGATGTAGCAAATAGAGTAATTGATAATTGCAATCCTCAGTACTATAAAAGATATGACATCACAACAGAATTACCAGGAGCATCAGAATTAATAATTCAAGTGTGGGACTATGATGATTTTATACCTGATGATTTGATAGGATAAACGATAATTGATGTTGAGGAAAGATATTTTTAATCAAGATTTAGATAGTTAAAACAAATACCTATAGAGACTCGTTAATTGATACATCCAAGTTCTTCAATGCCATAAGGATAAATTCGTTTATTTTTAGAAATAATACCTTCTAAATAAACATCGATTCTTAAGAATCCATGGTTTATTGAATAGAGACCAAAAGCTAAACATTTGATTAGATGTGTGGTTTGGGATGTGTTAGATGTACCATCACATGATGATGAAGGATCTTCAGATTTGTATGTTGTTGGATTTGTAGATTAAGATTAGAAGTAAAAAACAGACACTCATTTTCGAAGTTTTAATGGTAAAGGTTCATTTAATTGGAGAATGGTATTTCCTATTGAATTACCTTAATAATAATAAACGATTCTTACATTTTAAATTTTTGATAAGGATATTTTTACTTCAGATGATTTTATTTCTGATTGTTCAATAGATATAACAGATTTATGTAGAAGGGCTTTTGAAAATGAAATTAATGTAAAAATGTACTCAAAAACAGAACCCCCTACTGATGGTATTCTTAAGTAGGATGCATTAACAAAGTAAACAAATAATGGGATATTATATGAAAAGAATGTGATTTAGACAATAAATAGTGAAAAGGCTGGATATAAGAGTAATCAATAGAATGGAAAACTAGTGGTTTCAATTGAGATAGTGTAGGAATAGTTTCATAATAAGAATCCAGTAGGTTTAGGAAGATCATAACCTAATCATTCTCCAGTTTGTCCTGAACCAACAGGAAGAATAGAATGGACTTGGAATCCATTTAAAATGCTAGTAATAATATCATTTATTCGATTAGAGTTAATTATTGGGACCTAAAGCAATAAGATACTTATTATTAGCCATCTGTATAATGTTTGCTGGATACATGTTAGTTATGCTATTTCCAATCATAACTGGTAATTTAGTGACTAGAATATTTACAGGTTGAAATTATATTAAAATAAATCATATTTTTCAAATAGATAAAATAATAATCAGATTCAATAATATGAAATATCCGTATTGTTCATCAATATCTATGTCTATACTAATGTCAGGAATGATTTCAACTCCTTGTTCACATAGTTTCATATATGGATTCCAATGACATTCATATATTAAAGCTTCACATTAATCTTATCTTATATTTTGAACACACATCTTTCTGCAAACACTATCTTACTGGCTCCAATAACATCTCTTAGAGTCCGAACATAATTGTTCATCATTGAAAGAAGCACAAGAAATCGATTGACATTTACCATTAATAAAAGTGCAAGCATTATTTGAATTATTGCAGATACACATATCAGTAATTTCTTCACACATTTTACATTTAATCAAATCAACTGAAACACATGTTTTCCCATTGATTTCATTACCATTACAAATTGTATAAGCAGGTCCATACAATTCACATTAAGAATTAGTACACACTTTGGTTTCATCTAATATTCTATACTCCTCCCAACTACATTATTTATTATCAATGACAACCATTCTACATATTGAAGGATCACTGATTTAATTACAACTCTCAACTTCAACACAATGACCATCAAGAAAAGCGCAACCTTAATTTTAAAAGCAATCAGCTTCCTAAAGATCTTAACAACTTAATGGTCTACAGATTCCTTGATCAATTATACATGAGTTCATAGAACAATCACTATTAATACATAATTCTTCTAGATTAGTAGCACTAACACAATAGTTATTTATACTAATGCAAACACTACCTGAGAAATTGAATTGATTGCAAGTCTACTATTATGATAAATAAACAATATCCTCACATTGTTTAGCTCCTTAACATTCATTGTCTTAATTAATATAACATGTCTCATTATTTACTGTTCCTTGACACTAACTAATATTATAATCTGAACATCTCTTTTTATTACATTATCCTTAAGTGTAATGACAAGTATTAGAATTTTGAATGCAGGAATCTTTTGTCAATGAATAACAAACATCTTTAACTGCTATTTGATTACATTGACATTTCTTATCATCATTATTCCAAACACAATTGCTCAGAATTGAACATGAATTTATGTTTACACCAATTGAACTACAAGATAGGAAATTTAGAATTGAATAACAAGAATGAGTTGTGACATCATAAGCACAAGTATCTGTCTCTAAAATTTAGCAAACTTTACTATTAACTTCTTGAAGTTGATAACATTTATAATTTCCATTCACAAACTTTTAGCATCTATTATTAATATATTAACATGCTTCATTTTCCAATTAAAGACAAGCACTCTTATTCAAACCTGGTGTCTCACATTTGCTTTGTCTATTAAATTTATTTGTACAGACTTGTTTAAATGAATTATATGAACAAGGCATATTTAAATGATCTATTTAACTGCAAGCCAAATTATTCATTATAGTCTTTGAATCACATTAATTTATATGATTCATTGCTATAAATTATTTGCATTATAATCCATCCCAAAAACAGGCTTCTGTAGATATTGCAGCGCAACCTTTCTAAGATAATCCTAGAGTTAAACAACCATCTGTTTTCTCTATATTCGTACATTAAAATGTTTCTGATTTAAATTTACAAGCTATATGAGTCAATTATTAACAGATTCTATAAGTTATGCTTTAATAATCTGAACATTTTGGTAGTTGTTTTTTAAATGAGTAAAACTAACAAATTTCATCTTGATATATGCAAGGATGATTTAAAATAGAAAGACAAGTTATTTTTGATACACTTACAATGTTACAATCATCCAATTCGTAGTTTGTAGGAATACATGATTTTGTGATCTCATCATATTTTGAGTTTAATGATTAGTCCAATTATTTACAAACATTTTTAGTTACTAATGCTATTTCAAATTTATTTTAATTCCAAGGAACACAAGAATAATCTCGCCAAGAACAAAGCTCACTTTCAATAGCTAAACATGCCTTCATACTTTAAGATTCACAACCCTTATAATCTGAGTTTATGCATTTATCATTAATCCACTTACATGAATCATTCTGATTTTATATACATTCTAAATAATCCTTCATTTCTTAACAAAATCCTGTTAGTCTTATCTATGTGTAATTAGATTAATCAATATTTTCAAAGTTTTAAATGTTTATTCCTGATAATCTATATGTACATGAAAGAGTTGCATCATCAAATGCACAATTACATTCAACACAATCATCAACTCCACTTATTGAAATAGCATTATTTTTACAAGTGAATCTATTTGATCCTTTTGGCAATTCATTACAGGGAAGTTTCTCTGTAAATGGAAGACAACCTTCTTCATCATCCCAAATACAACTCAAATCCATATAATAACATCCAAACTTATTATAAATAGCCCTGCAAGTATAAAAAGTAGAACTCATTCTTGAACATTGTCCATTCTACATTGTACAAACTTCATTTGTAATCTCTTTGCATGCTTTCTTACTTAATCCCTCATAACAAGCTTCATAAATTTAAGCAGCTTCTCTACATTAATTATATCTAAAATCATAATAACAACTTTTTGTTTCTTATTAAATACATCCATTAAATTAATTATCATAAGAACGACAATCTAATTCTAGTTCTAAGTTGAAACAACCTTTATCATCAGTCCATGAACAATATTATCCTGGAGTTTTTATTGCTGTACAAGTTTATTTACTAACATCGTCTTCGCAATTTAAAGTATATAAATTGGCATTCTCACAAAATTCACCATTCCAATAACAATTAAGATAGGATGTTTTATTTATACATTAATCATAATTAAGTCCCATAAATGAGCATTTGTAATATGAATCAGGTTCATTAGTGATAGAAAAGCAGTGTTAGCCATCAGATAAGCAACCATTGGCCTGGCAAACCATTGGTGATACAAACTTAGCTTATAATACATCATCACAAGTATTATTATCTGAATGAACGTAATTTTAACATAGATTATTCTCATAAATGCATTATTTAGTATTACTTTAAAAGCAAGTAAATTTATTACGATTACTACATTCAATGATATCTTAATCAGATTTTACCATGTCCCTACATTAATCTTCATCCCAAACACAGTTAAATGAATCATACTTATTTGTAAATTGCATACAAGCATCAAAGCTAAGGAAACGACAAGATAAAATTTCAGTTTATTCATTAACAACATCGCAAGTGTATGTTTACAAATTAAACATGTAAGCTCCATTAGTTTTATGAGTACATAGTTTAATATTCATGACACTCTATTAAGTAAGATCTTGAACTTTTGAACATTTATACTCATCATCAGGAGTAATACGAATAATATAGCAATCAGCATTTGTAAAAACACAATGTACATGTTTAGAAATAGGATCATCACTATATAAATTTTCAACATCATCACATGATAAATTAGTTTATGAGTAAAGAATTTTACATTATTTATTGTTAGAATCATAAAAACAGCTACTGTCTGGACTGCTATTTAAATTGGCTATTTTACAAGATTCTTAAGTAACTACTTTTTAAACAATAGTTTCACAATTAATATCTTCTGGTAAATCTTCACAAAAATCTTCATCATAATTCCACATGCATCTTAAATAAGGAAATTCTACAACACAAAATACTTCATTTAATTATGAACAAGTGATTGGTTCACCTGTTAAATAGCAAAGACCAACTTAACCATCTTTAGATCCTAAAAATTCACAATTCTCAAATTATTTGCAAGCATTTTCTGAATAAGAAGTATCATAATATTCATCATAAAATTCATAATTAGGACAAGATTCAAAATTAGACCAATATATTTCAGAGCAGTATCCATATGAAAGTTCACAATTAGCAGATTTTTAAAATAGACATGATATTACGTCTAAATCATAACAATTGATTCCAGAATTATTTCTTGTATCTTACTATTTTGATTCATAGAAATCACTTACTCTAAAATTAAGACATTTATAATTAGTTTTATCATAAACACATTCAGGGAATTCTTGACAATAATTATATGATACTTAATTAAATGAATCACAATTATTCATTTTTGGATCAACTTGGAAACATATTCCATTTAAATAAGCACAATATTCATCTTAATTGTAATTTTGCATACAATCATATAAAGATGGAGCATTATTACAAGTATGAATTTTAGGATTAAATCCTTAACATCTATTATTTTACCAAATACATAAATGATTTTGTGTTTGACAAGTACGTTTTGATAAACTACCTTCACAAGGTAGATCCACAATATCATGATTTGTACATAAATCTAAATATGCCCAACATCTATTATCATTTGGACTTGCACAACTCATCCAAGAGAATTAATCATTATAAAATTGTGGACATGCTTGTTATGAATCATAAACAGTAAAACACTTATTATTAATCCATTAACATTTTTACCCACCCATCTTGCATCCTTATTTATTTCTTACTTCACATGCCATAGATAAATTATTAAAATTTATATATTCACAAGTTCTATTATTAAAATAGCATCCACCTTCTGTTTATGTAAGACAGAAAACTTTACTTAATCCTGGATGATCACATTTTAATTTAAATGTTTCATCTAAATTTTAATTACATTTATTTGTAACTACATCAAAATAACAACTATTAGTGGCTAAATAACACATATTTCTATTGTACCATTATCTTTTACCATTTTCTATAATAATAGAATCAGAAGTGTTTAACTCACTCATTTGTTCACAAGTATATGTTTTACTAGATGAATAATATGAACATTTAAGATTTGAATTATTATCAACAACCCAACAAGTTTAACCTTTGGTTGTTATTTTACCACAAAGATTCAAATTAGTTTATGTACAATTTAATGTATTTAATAATACTGTTTTGTAATATCCTTCCTCTACTTAAGTGCATTTATATGTTTAATCATAATAACATTCAGCACTAGTATATGCTACACATCTATGAACATTAATATCTCTATCTGAACCACAACCATCTATACTTTCTCTTGTAGCTGTACATACATTATTTTTTAATTCACAATATGTTCCATCAAGAAAATAATTAACAAATTCACTCTATAAATATTTGCATACCTCCTTATTAGCGGTTGCAAATGTTGTACAAGTTACAGTATATTGTTTAGGATAGAATTTACAAGTACTATCCCAAACACATGCTTATCCGGGAGTGGTTACTTCTTTACAAGCATTTTATGAAAGTTTTGATCCTTCACATTTAATAATATTGAGGATTTCTGGAGTTGTATCTAAACATTTATAGCTTACATAATCATAATAGCAAGAAGCACTTGATTATTCACAACCATCAGGATTCAAATTAGTATTACAAGTTGTCTCTGGACCATAACCAACTGCACAACTAGCATAATCAGGATCGTAAAGACAACTTCCTGCACTTGTAAAATAGGCACAAGTATTTCCATTTACATTTAATAGAGAATTACATTTATATGGCAATATTTATCTATAAATTAGAGTTCTACATTTTCCATAACTCCATTAACAAAATTACCCTTAGGTTGTTATTTTTGTACATTAAGATTTATCTTATCCTCTATCTGAACATTTCAATACATGTCCTTCTTTTTCTTTTGTATAACAATTGAATGTTTTTTCATCATAAAAACAATAATGATCATCATCATATATTGATTGACTACAAACTCTAGGATTAACAAGTTTTTATTAATCACATGGTTTTTTTAACTATACTTCTGCCATATTTAAGCATTTCTAATTATATTAATCCCATCTTGTATATGAACTTAAGAAATTAAGACAAAAGAATTTTGTTATATGCTTAGCTTCAACATTTGTGCAAGGCAAATCTATTTTTAATAAATCTTCCTTATAAGTTTCCAGTGTCTTATCCAAACATTTCATAGTGATTTATTTTGTTTAAAGACACAATTTAGTTTATGGTACATAATAATAATATTCTGATTCCATAGATACACATGTAATTCGATTCATCATAATATCTTGCGGAAGTGATTTGAAATGTGAAAGTAAAGGTTATTTTTTAAGATTAATACATTCATTTTTATACCATATACAATATTGATCTTATCTTGTAATAGCTGTGCAAGTAAAGAGAGTATTTGCATCTTCACAAGATATTAATGCAACATCAATGCTATCTTCGCATCTTGATTTTTCTTCATTCCAATAACATTATAAAGCCATATTAATACAGTATTTTTTACTCAAACCATAAGTTCTACAACCATCATAAGGTAAACAATTAATTATAGGGCTATTTCGATAAATAATGGTTTCACCACTCCAATAACATTATGGATTAGCAATACAACCAGCTTGATTGTCTCTAGATCTACTACAACTTAAATCACAAAAACCTGATGAATTTTAAATATTAAGAAAACAAAATTCACCTTCTAAACATTAATAATAAGTTGCTAAACCAGTTCTATCTATGCAATTAATGTTTGCTTCATATTTAGTTTCATCAAATGGAACACAATCATATTCAGTATTTCCATGAATCATGCATTTGATTTTGTCAACCATTAATCTTTAACAAACATATCCACTCAACTACTAACAAGTAATACTATTTTATTCAATAAAATTATTATCCCTCAATTAACCTTAGGTAACAGTTTAACATTTATTTTCAAGGAATATACTTAGTTAAGGATCAGTTGGATGTTTTGTTAAATATTTACAATATATATGATTTACACCATTGATAGTATCTCTTAAACCAAAAATTTTTAAATAATCACTATCTGATAGTATTTCTAGAGCAATACAACCATATCGAGTTTGATCATTAATTTTCACTAATTTAGATATTAATATTACAATTAGAAGCACTACTAACTTTGCTGACTTTGTACTCATACCATATAAATTTTCCTGTTGAGTCAATATAATTATTTTGTAATGTTTCTGTTGTTGAATATGTTGGAGTTTCTTCAACATATTATCCTTCATCTTCTAAAATTAAGTTATCAGATTCCTCAATCATATCAGGTTAATAATCTACCAAAGGCCATAAAACACTGTGATGCATTATTAAATATCCTATTTTGATGAAATATAATCAAATACCTGTGATTAATGGACAAACTGATATGCTTAATTCTTTATCCATAAAATTACTTTATAAAGTATCATAATCTTTATTGTCCAATTCTTTGCATTTATGATTTTCCCATTTACAATGTTAATTGGTGATTTATAAACATCCAGATCGTGTAATTTTATCACCACACTGCACAGCATCCATATTTTAAATTACATGGCAACTAACATCAAATATACATTATGCCAAGTCACCCAACACTGTACCAATCTGTTTTACACATAATTTTTCACTTAAAGTGTTATCACACCCCATCAAATAATTATCAGATCTAATGCATTCTCCAAACATAGGCATCCATCGGCCTTTATATAGTTTAAATTCTTACATTGATCTACTTTTGTTGATATGCATTTCTTTAAAGTAGTAAATTCTGTGCATAAATCTATGCAATGGATAGAACATAGTATTAGAGCAAATATCAATATATTCATTATATTTGTAAAAATAATATCATTTTTTTATGTACCCGATTCTTAAGTAGGCAAAAACTTCGGATTTATAGTCATTAATACTTTTTATTCATATAAAATAGACATAATATCATTTGGTAAAAAATAAAACCATGCCAAAAGATTTTACCTTATATAATTATATTCAATTGTTTTAATGACCTTTAAATAATATAAATTGATATGTTTTTGGCTTTTACCTTTTTATATTTAGAAAATCGATATTTATTAATTAATATTGTGTTTAGATTTTATATGAATAAAAAATTATTATCTTAAGCATAGGATGAATTTTAAACTGAAACTATTTCATTTAATGTAACTATACCTCTAAAAAATGACAATAGAGAAGATTTAGACAATAATAACACATAATATAGTCAGTTTGTACCTAAAAAAAATAGATAATCTACTTCTATGATTTTTTCTATTTAAGCTCAAGAATAATTTGATTAAGATGAATTAACTAAGCAACCTTATTTTAAAGAAAATAAAACAATAAATAAATTCACAACAAAAAACAAAATTAATCATAACACACCATCATCATTTAAAACAATTTAAATTAATTCAAAATTTTATTCATAAAATAAAACTAAAAAAAGAAGAATTTTATCTGAAAACTCAGCTCCAACAAAACCTTTAATTAAAATTATACATCCATAAGTCATTACCCCAGAAGAATTTAAATATTCAAAAAAATCACTAGAAACACATTCAGACTCATCAGAAATTACTCGTTCAAATTAAAATGAGTCATAAACTTCAAAAATATTAACACTTGAAGATAGACTTCATAGACTTTCATAATAATAAAAATCAACTCTGAATAAAGAATTATAAAAACCAAGTTAACTAGATCTTATAAAAGAGGATCATACAGAAGCAGATGAAGAATAAGAAGCTTATTTTAAACATTAAGAAAAAAAGTAAGATATAAATAAATTTCATCATTTCTTAAAAATTGCTCCACATCCTAAAAGAATAGTCACTTTCAGTTCAGTAATCAAAAAGATTGGAGACATTGAAATTTGTATTGGAATAGAAGGTAAAGAATAAATTACCTATTTCAGAAGAATTAAAAGTGAAAAAGCTAAACTATATAATTATTGCAATATTTAAGTTGAATGAAATAAAATTTAATTGAATTTAAATATTTTATAATTTAATTATTATTTTACATTCTCCTTTTAATTAGAAAAATTTATTTCATTAAACATAACTTAAAGAGTATCTTGAATTTTAAGATTATTATTATATAGGATAAACATATTTTACATTTTATGTGCCTTATCTTATTATTTTACTTGAGTATTAAGTTTATTTTTGGTTCTCTACAAATCTCTTTTTATTATATGAACCAAAACAAATCTCAAATTATTCATCAAATATGTTTTATCTAGCATTAGGACACTTTAAAAATAGATTTATATAAGAAAGGATTATAAATAGCTAATATTTTTATTTATAAATTGTACTTTTTCAATGAAAATTAAGATACAAAGAACTACTGTGTATTAATGAAATGTATCTTCTTAATGATCAAATTTGATCTCATTTTTTAAATCTGGTTTAAAATAAATAAACAACCAAAAGCCATCATAAATAATGGACAAAATGTACATAAATGTCATTATTTTGATATGCAATAAAGATTGCAATTCAAAATTGTTCATATAAAACCACAAACTGTAAAATAAAATTAGAAACTAATCTGATGAATCTGATTAATACATCCAAAAATTATGTTTTTATAAACGATTCTGCTACAGTTGATATTAATAACATAAGAGTTAGTATCAAACTTATTCTCAACCATTAATTTGGAGATAATTCTGTATTTTATTTAGCAATTTCTACAGCATAGTTTTATTATGTTGAATAAATTTCATTTAAAGTTTATTGCTGTTTTTAACTTTACTCTAATTAATTTTATCGATCTTTAAAATTTTATAGTTGAAAAGGTTATAAAATTGCATTAATATCATTGTTATATTCATCAATGTCAAAATTAAGTTCTTGGATTTATTATTAAGTTACTAGAATTTCTTATTCTAGGTATTTTGTCTAATTACTAATTTTTTAATACTTAAGAATGTATCCATTAAACTGAAACCTTAATAATAGCAGATCTAATAGTATTATATTGATCCATAAAAATAAGTTCTTCTTAATGGATTTGTTAATCATAAAACTCTTTCAATTACAATTGTACCTACCCACCTATTTATTTATTTTAAGCTAATTCTTCATCTAATATAGCAAGCCATATCTCTTCTTAGCCAGATTATATAGGAAAAGTAAATGTATCACCCCATTATGGTGAATTTCTATTTACATATTTAGTTTGATAAATAATTTCATCACATCCTATCTTTATAAAAACTAAAGAATTCCCTGAAAACTCAATTATTCCATCTAATATTTAAATTGTTAATGTGCTTTATAAACTTATATTATTATTATTATATCTCTCTTTATTACTTAATTATTTCAATTTAATTGATATTTAATTCAATTCTCTAATTCATATTTGAAATATTACTTTTTTTTTTAGTCCATTAAAGTAGATTATTGAGTAATTTTAGTTCTCAATGTTTAGTAGGCTTAAAGAACAATGTTTTTAAAATCAATTACTGAAACATATCCATTTATTCCTTTAGGCATTCTTGAATATAATTGTTCAAAGATTATTCTGTCATATAATTATATACATTTTTAGTCGAGAAATCTCAACAACTATTCTCTACTTATTAATTCATTGAAATTATTTGTTAATTAATTAAATACATTATCCATGTTTTTCATTATTTCCCCTTGATTCATAAAATTTAACTGTTTTATATTATTAATTTTTTCAAAACAAAATTTATAAACTAACTTGATTAATTTTGAGAGAACATTTAAATAATTTATAAATTTATTCTTACTTTTCTTCTAAATATTTAATTTTAAATATTAAGTTTATGGTTGATGATTTCTCATTTTAAGAAATTCCTAAGACCATTAATTTTTTTATAAAAAAGCCTGAATTATTTACCATCAAAGATGGAATATTTTCTTTACTCATATTGTAAAATTCATGTATCTAGTAGATTTATTTATACCTTATAAATCTTTAGATCATTTTCTATAAAATATTTTTAGAATATATATAAAAAAAGGAATCTGCTGAATTAAAATTATTTATGGAAACATTCTCCATATAGTATATTAAATTATTCTACAGTATTTTATTAAATTCATTGCAACTTTATTATAAGAAGACTATTACATTCTTAAATTTTCTTTTATTAGGATAATTAGCAGTAGTGATGAGAAGAATTTTCAAATAATGACTAAGTCTCATTTAACAAATCATTAATTTTTTAAACATGAATATTCTATAAAATTTCTTATCATAAATAATGTCATCTAATTCTATAACAAAATAATATCAAAATGTTTGAATTATTTATTAATAATTTTGTTGTTAATTGTATTTTAAAAAACCTGGTGAAAAATTCAAAAAAAATTTATTTAATATATTTAATATATATAATATATGTAAATTAAAAATATTGATTTTATGCGTTTATAATGATAATTTAAAATTTCATTCTTTTTTTATTCCCTAAGACTTCAATAAATTTATGTCCACCAGATATAAATGCAAATTCAATATTTCTGATTTATTATATCCTTTATCAAAACAATGCGAGAAACCATCATAACCAGATATGATTGGATTATATAAATATTTATCAATCCCTTAAAAGCGAGGTATGATTTAATTTTAAATTATCCTAATAAAATTAACATTAAGATCTTTTTATAGAATCAAAGAAAGAGCAGAGAAAAATTAACAACCCTCAGAATCGTCATATTATAGGTTTCCGCTATCATATTTTCTAAATTTTTTATCTTTTGCATCATCAAAACTTATTTGTTATGTAGTATAAAACTCAACAAATAACGGCATCAGGATATCTTATTAATTTATCATTCATTAATAGATTTAAAGATATTGATATAATCAATGAAAAATAAAATTATTGTTAAAGTTTAACATTTTTATCATTAAAATATTTCATTTCTTTTTCGTAATCATATTTCAATATCTTTATAACTCTAATTTGGATTATAATCATACGCCCAAGGATTCTTGGATAAAAACTCACTTGCTGCTTATTTCAAATTTATATTAGGATATATAATTTATGGATTAATTGGTTTTCTAATATAATAAGTAAATAAATGCACTTAGTAAAAGGATCTTAATTTAGAGGGTTTATTTTGAATAGTACAGATTTTTCATAAGAATATCCTATTTCTGTTGTATAAGGATCAATAAGTAATTTATTAGTAATATGGCACTATAAATATTCTGGGATTTCTAGTTTAGGTTTTTCATTTGTAATATATTTATCAATTTAAGCTAATGTAATTTATTTTTCATGTTAAGTTAGCTTTACATCATTTTTTACTAAATCTTATAACTATTTAACAATTTCTTAATTTTTTATTTTTTCTTCTTCATACTAAATAAACCACTTCAGTTTTTTAGCTTTATTAATTTTGTCATCTATATCTTTTTCATATTCAGATTTCTTTTAACCAGCACACAAAGTTCTAGCTATAAATAATATGTGAAATTACCTTTTAATATTCTTTAAATACCTGTATCAATTTTAGAGCTCTCTTATTTTTCTTTTGCAAGCATACAGATTGATTAACCTGCAATCATATGACCTTTAATATTCTTCTCATCCAATTCTAAAGCCTCTGTTGCATCATTACAGGCTTCTTAATATCTCTTTAAATTGTAATAACACATAGATCTATTAGAGAAGAATATACTTTCAGTATGATCTTCAGACTATTTTAATAGAATCATTTACAATTGCTTATGTATAGAATTCTATTGCATCTAAATAATTCTAGTTTTGAAATGCTTCATTTCCTTTTATTTTTAACTATTAAGCTTTTGTTTACATATTATTATATTAAATAATCAATTAGACATAAATTCTTCAATCTATTTTTTATGTTCTTCTTATAAATCAAGTATTCTTTTTTTAGCTTAATTTCTTTCTATCGAAAATATTTTTTCCAATCTTAGTTATTCTTACTTATTTTCAATCTAATACAATTATTTTTCTCTTTCCTATTCTAATCTTTGCTCATTTTCCAAAAGCTAATAATAATTTAATTTTATTACATTAATCATCTCTTCTTATTATTATTACTCTAAAAATTCTAACTCATATTATTTTTATGGATCATCATGTATCTTCATTATTTTCTTCTCTTCATTTTAAATCTTTTTATTAATTGCAGACTTTGGTCTTTAAACATCAACTTTCTTTTTTGGTAGTGCAGTTTAAGCTAAATTTATTTAATTTTTTTATTACGTCTTCCTTTTTTTTAATTTGATATAGGATGATCTTCAATTTAATGCTATTCTTATTATTATGATTCATTTTATATAGATTATTAAAGAATTTCTATTTTTCCTTATTTTATTAATTCAAATTAATGTTTTAATTCTTCCTTCTATAAATTTGCTATTTACTTCATTTATAATCTTTACTCTAATACTCTACTCTTTTATAATTATAAATTTTCAGTTCTTCTCATTTTTTCTTCTATTTTTTATCTTAATATTTCTTTTTCATATTCTTATTTTCTTTATAATCTTTCTAATGCTTCTTTTTTATCTTTCATTTTTAATATTTCTTATAATTTTATTTATTCTTAAATTTATTATTTTTCCAATTATTTTTCTAAAATCATTTGTTCTTTAATAATTAATCTATTATTTAATTCTTTAGTTCTAATCATTTAATTTTTTTCAGCATTTTAAATTGCATCTATCCTATGCTATTCTTTTTCTTCTTATTATTATTTTTTTATCAAAAATTCTTAAAATTTTTCTTATTCCATTTATTTTTTTCTTAAATTTACTATTTCTTATTTCTATTAATAATCATAATATTTTTTTTCTTCTTAATTTTAAACTTTTTCAATAACTTATTTCATTTTTTCTTAATGTTACTATGCATTAAGATAATTTTCAATAATTTTTTATTCTTTTAATCTATCATATTCTAATTTTCTCTCTTCTATTTTTCTTTATTTTTCTTCAAATTATTCTCTCATAATTTCTAATTTCTGCATTTAGATTTATTTAGCAGTTTACAATTTGAATTTTAATTCAAGTTAAGCTTATTAAGAAGCTTAAATTTTTTCTTATCTAGATTATTCTTATTTTTCCAGTCTCTCTCTATCTTTCATTTCCATAATTTATTTCTTCTATTATAATTCCATTTCATGTCTTAATTAAATTTCCTACATTTATTCTTTAAATATCTATTATCTCTATTTTCTTTCCTCTTCTCTTCTTTTATACTCTTATTATAATTCTTTTTATCTTAATTATTCTAATTGAACTCTTTGTAATTCTTTTTTATATTGTTATTTAGCTTTTTTTTTTAACTTTTATTCTTCCCGTTATTATTTAATTTATCTGTCTCTCTCTCTTTATACTCTATCATACTCTTATTTAACTCTACTTTATTTCAATTAATCCTCTCTTCTCTATTATCTTTCTTAAATCTATCTTTATTTCGACTCATTTCTTTCACGTATCTCTTATTACTTTTTTTCATGTTCAAGCATCTATTAAATCTCTTTTTATTGTCTCCATTAAATTTTTTCTAATTCTTGTTAATTTTAACTTGCTTATAATTAATCTGAATTTTCAACGATCTATTCTTCATCTTCTTAATTATTGAAATTAAATCCTGCATCAATTAATTATTATCTTGCCTCTAGACACGCTTATAGTTTCTCTTATCTTCTTATTTCATGATGTTACCACATAATCTCCCATCCTTACTTATTCAATCTCAATTCAGGATTTCTCTTTTTTAGTTCCTTTATACCAATTTAAATTAGTTCCTCTGGCAAAATTCCACATAAACGACAAGCCTCTATAGACCGTGGACTTTGACTATTTAGGCAAATTACCTATTGATTATTGGTTATTTGAATTATGTTTAATTAAAGTTCTCCAAACTTAACATTAAAAATTATTGATAAAAATAATTACTTTTATATTTCCTTTTTAAACTCAAAAAATACTAATTATTCTTAAACTACTATCTTAATTAAAAAAATTATTTTTATAATCTTATCTATTTCACATTTCAAACAAGTTTCATTTTCAATTTATACTCTATATAAAAATAAAAAATAATAATAAAAATTTAATTCAATTTGGAATCAAGTCTCGAAAATTTTTAATAATTTATTAAAAAGTCTAATTTATAAATTACATCCATTAGGGTTTCTCCTATTCAAGTGCTAAGATTAAATCGGTTGTAATTAATCCTTTCACTATTGCATTTTCTTCACCTTTATTATCTAATTGATTATTAATTACAATCTATGCCTTAATGACTAGATTTTGTTATTAAGTTGTTTTTAATGTCTTTTACACAATATTCCCATTAGGATTTTTTATCTTTTTCAACTCAGAAAAAAACTAAATAATCTTTTATTGAAGTAAAGTCGCAACAACACATACATAAAAATGACATTCATTTAAATGAAATGAATTTGTTTTAATTTTCTATTTTGTATTGCTTTTATCTTCTTAAAGCTTATTTAAAATTTCAAATAAATTTGGAATCAATTTAATAAAAAAATAATATTCTAATGCTATTAAAACTAATTAATCTTAAGGTATCTTAAGGCAATCATCATTATAAAAATTACATCTTTAACCAACAAATTTAGAAATTGGAATAGCTGTTTTCTAATACAAACTTATATTAAGTAAACTATTTATAAGATCTAATATTGTATTCTATCTAGTATACAATTCTATATTTTTTAAAAGTAAAGTAGTGAATTTAAAAACATGCAATTTTCTTATGTCACTCTAGTATTCCTTCGATTAATTTTGAATTTTTTGAGTTTCATCAATAAATGATTAATCCTTAAAATAATGCATTATTTTCTCTACAACATATTCATAGTATTATTTTTCATGAATTATTGCTTGTCTTTTAGAAAATTTGTCAATTACTTTTTAGTACTCTTTGAAATTTTTATTTATTTAATTTCGTTATTCTAACTGTTTTTTTTGTATCATTCTATATTTTTTTGACAAACAAATTGCAGCAAATACTGCTTAACCAAATATTTTGAATTTTTTTTTCTTTTTTAAAAGGGATTCATTAATTGAATTCAAAGTCTATTTTATCTCTCCATCTTATTCATGTATCTTTTAATTTATCTTCAATTATTTTGGATTTAAAATCTTCATAGTATTTACTTATTTTGATTCAAACTCAATATTTGAATCTCTTAATTCTTCTTAATTTGCATTTATTGTTTTATGGATTTTTTCTGTTCTAGAATAATGTTTTAATTGTGAATTTTTATAATTAACTGGTAATTTACGAAATTTATGAAATTTATCTCCTTCTTCAAATGATCTGTCACTTTAGAAGTTATTATCATATGATACATTTCTTATTCGATATGGCTTTGTTTTTATTTCATAATCTTGTTAATTTTAAATGTAAGTCTATATTGTTTATGTTTATTAATTGAGATCTTCATTCAATACATTTATTAACTCTTTGAGGAGATGTTTATTCTTCTAATCGATCTCAAAAATTTCTTAAAATGATAGAAAATTTTTTTGATTATGTATTTATTATTATATTCTAAATTATGGCCTTTCTGCAGTTAGAAATTTATTTCTTTGAGGTATTTGGGGTAACTTTGGATAGTTTTCTAAGAAAATATTAGAATTTTAGTTAGTTGAAAGTTTCATTGTTAATTAATTAGGTGCGATCCAACTAGCATTAAACATTATTGTAAATAAAATTGATTTGATTTAATTAATAACGCATAATAAAAATTTGATAAATCTTTTGGTGACATATGATTGAAAGAAACCAACAGAAATATATAAGAATGATATTTTTATTTTTAATTGATAATACTTGATCAAATATAATTAAAATGAGATAATTTATATAATCATTAATTAACCTTAAAAAGGCTTTATTTGATTATATCTAATACCTTAATCTATTCAACATATATAAATTCAGGTATTTGAATATTTTATTTACGAATTATTTTTGTATTGATATTACTTTCTTTTTTATTGAAAGTCATTTTTTCTAGAAGCCGACAATTTTAACATTTTTTAGTTTGACTTTGAAGTAATAGCTTCTAAAAATTCAAGAATTTGTTATTTAAATTTTTCAATAAGTTCAATGAATTTATATTTTTGTTAAACATTTTAAACAATTGTTAATTAATATTATTTCCTAATTGCAAAACATGTAAGGATACTTGATTTGTTAACTTAGTTAGTGGTTTACATATTGAATTAATGATAATTAGGCTGATTGTAAATGTTAATGAACTAATTGAAATAACTATTGCAGCAGCTAAGAAATTCCAAAAGATGAATGATTATTCTATATCAAAAAATTATTTTTCCATTATATTAATTGAACTAACATTTGTAAATCTAGAATATCAATTAACTTTACATTATAAGAGTAAAATTCTCTTTTTTGAATTTTTCACTTTGAACATGTACATATTATTAATGATATTTATTAAACAAAATCAAGATTTAAGTAGCTTGATCATTTTTATTTAATCGATGAACAGCATGTTTTTCTATTTGGTACCAGTCTGTTGAATTAAAACCTGTTATAGTTTCATTATAAATGTAAAAAATATCAGTTAAATTTTACCACATTTCCATTCCATTATACAAAACTTATCCAGCATAATTTATTAGCATGATATTGTACAAAACATATTCAAAACTAGGATCATTAATTGTGAGTAAAGTCTTAGCCATTCCAAAGAATTATTTTTCAGAATTAAATAATGAATGTGTTATTGAAAACTAATAGTCATATTGTTCAATGAAAAGTTTATAAACTTCAGAATAAAAATACATTTCATTTGGATGAGCTTTCATTTATTTAATGTNGGGGTAACTTTGGATAGTTTTCTAAGAAAATATTAGAATTTTAGTTAGTTGAAAGTTTCATTGTTAATTAATTAGGTGCGATCCAACTAGCATTAAACATTATTGTAAATAAAATTGATTTGATTTAATTAATAACGCATAATAAAAATTTGATAAATCTTTTGGTGACATATGATTGAAAGAAACCAACAGAAATATATAAGAATGATATTTTTATTTTTAATTGATAATACTTGATCAAATATAATTAAAATGAGATAATTTATATAATCATTAATTAACCTTAAAAAGGCTTTATTTGATTATATCTAATACCTTAATCTATTCAACATATATAAATTCAGGTATTTGAATATTTTATTTACGAATTATTTTTGTATTGATATTACTTTCTTTTTTATTGAAAGTCATTTTTTCTAGAAGCCGACAATTTTAACATTTTTTAGTTTGACTTTGAAGTAATAGCTTCTAAAAATTCAAGAATTTGTTATTTAAATTTTTCAATAAGTTCAATGAATTTATATTTTTGTTAAACATTTTAAACAATTGTTAATTAATATTATTTCCTAATTGCAAAACATGTAAGGATACTTGATTTGTTAACTTAGTTAGTGGTTTACATATTGAATTAATGATAATTAGGCTGATTGTAAATGTTAATGAACTAATTGAAATAACTATTGCAGCAGCTAAGAAATTCCAAAAGATGAATGATTATTCTATATCAAAAAATTATTTTTCCATTATATTAATTGAACTAACATTTGTAAATCTAGAATATCAATTAACTTTACATTATAAGAGTAAAATTCTCTTTTTTGAATTTTTCACTTTGAACATGTACATATTATTAATGATATTTATTAAACAAAATCAAGATTTAAGTAGCTTGATCATTTTTATTTAATCGATGAACAGCATGTTTTTCTATTTGGTACCAGTCTGTTGAATTAAAACCTGTTATAGTTTCATTATAAATGTAAAAAATATCAGTTAAATTTTACCACATTTCCATTCCATTATACAAAACTTATCCAGCATAATTTATTAGCATGATATTGTACAAAACATATTCAAAACTAGGATCATTAATTGTGAGTAAAGTCTTAGCCATTCCAAAGAATTATTTTTCAGAATTAAATAATGAATGTGTTATTGAAAACTAATAGTCATATTGTTCAATGAAAAGTTTATAAACTTCAGAATAAAAATACATTTCATTTGGATGAGCTTTCATTTATTTAATGTGATTTAAATACCTATGTTTTTATATATATGAATACCATGGTCTTGTTCTTGGATCATATCCTTGGATCAGCATTCCAATTGGATAAGTGACATCAAATTTAATTTCTGAAGTGTCCACTACTTAAATAAAGTAAGGAGATTCAATACTAAATAAGAGATTGTATTCATCTAAGAGACTTATGCTATTATATAAAAGGGAAATATTTTAATCATTTAATGGCATTGTTACTTAATCTGAGACTCCATTTAGTTAATAACAAAATTTAGGGGTTTAATAAAAATAATGACTTATTACTTCTAAATCTGAATTTAAACAAGATTCTAAGGGTTTGATTTTTGTAAAGTTATGTTGTATTTATTGGTAAGAAATTAAAAAGGAAGATAGATGTTCTATAACTTAAATCCCTAAGATTAAATTAGAAACTCATTTACTTCTTAAATGTTTTTATTTAATATAATGCGAGACCAATTATGTTGCCTGATTAATTTATTTTATGTCTAAATGATTAATCATCGTTTCAGAGGAACGTGTTGAAATGTAATAAAATATTCTTATTTCCACATATATAGCTGCTCCAGCTAATACCAAAACAAATAACAGAATGAAAATTTCAAATAGGATTATTTAAGACCTCATTCTCAAATTCCTAAAAGCTGAAATTATATAGTTAAACATTTTGAAGTATTAAAATTTTAAGCTTTTTTTTATATTATATATTAAGGAATTAAAATTTATTGATTAGACAAAATTTGATGAATTTAAAATGATATTATATAGTTCGCTAAAAGAAAATTGATCATTTTAATGTAAGCATTTTGTGAATTCTTTTTTATAATCTCATAATTAAATAATATAAAGTTTTTTAATACTTTTATTGTGTAATTATGCATTTGGGTCTTCTTAAATTTAGATTATTTTTATTAATTATTAAATAGGTAAAATAAAAAAATAATTGATAAATTTTTATTGAAATTAAATTTAGTTAATATATTTTTTTTAAATTTATGGATACTATTCTATAATATTGAATTAATTCCATAAATTTTAGTATAAAACAAAATATTTATTGAATCATAGTTTATAAATGTCTTAAATAAACATGTTTATAGCCACGATTTTGATAATTTTGACAATAGTAAATGGTGAAATTGAATTTTCTTTCAAGTAGAAGAATAATTAGTTATTGTACAAGATAATATCAAATGAAGACTTAGTTGTTTTAGCTTTTTCTGGATAAATGGTAATTCGTTAATAAATAAAAAAAGGATTTGAGAGAATATTTATTTTGTAGAATGAAAGACTGTGAATGTGAGGAAAGATATGCTTAAGGAGTTCGAAGTCATCCAAAATTAAGTGAACAGTAATTAGTGTCGAATTATGAATGTGAAAATAATGAAATGATGTTTGTAAGAGTAGATACAGGATATTATCCTTATGTTTGGTAAAACAAATAGGAGAATGCTAAAAGTGTTGATAAATAATAAAGAATAACTTAAGAAATCACATCGAATTTAAGTTATAGTGATAGTGATATGACAGCATCATTATCAGTTGGAAGTATTTTCTAAGTGAAATGGAAGTTTACAACAGATGAATATATAGAAATGTGTTTAATTTTGAATTAGAAATCTTGGATTGGAGTAGGATTTGGAAAAGGAGTATAAAATATATATAATTTAAGATGAGAAATGTTGATATGTTAACAATTAATATCATAGATAATGTAGTAGAGGTTATTGATCTATGGTCAGTAGAAGATGATACTCCTCCTACTGATACTTAATAAGATATAGAATTGATTTCATATAGTGTAGCAGATAATTCTGTAAAAGCTAGAATCAAAAGGAAGTTAAATACAAATGATTCTAAACAAGATGTTGTCTTAGCTAAAGGATCATAATATACTTGGAGTTATGCAACATCATCGGCTTTAGTTATGGAAGATCATGGACATAATTTTAAAGAATTTACTATAACTTTAAATGAAAGTGGAGATACGATAGTGTCATATTCAGAGATACTTATGGTTATTGTTATGATCTTTAATTTAATATTATGAGTATTATAAATCAATCTAAACGTTCCAATTCCTATAATTCCCAATCTTCAAAGTTTCCATTTGGCAAATACCTTCTAATTATAAATGGAATTTTATTTTCATTTAATTCTTATTAAGCTACCATTATTGGATCAGTTGTTTCCTCTATTATGTTATTTATATTTTATACTTGGATCAACATATATTGGACTATTTTTACTTATTTAGAGAGCTCTTGTACCAATTACTCTTGCTCTTTCATATTTTGTTAAAAATGGTGGTGTAATTCTTTCATCTTTATTTACTCTCCTTCCTTTACTTTATGAAATCTAAGCTCCTGTTCTTATTATTTATTAATCTTCATCTGAATCAGATTCTGATGTTACAGAATGTTTATCTTATTTAAAATTAATTTATCAAATACCTTCTGAATCTGTATTTGTTTATTCTAAATCTGATGCATTTGAAGTCATTCCACCTCCAACACCTGAACTACTTTATGATACATCATCAATTTCAGACATCTCTGGTTCTTAATCACTATGATCACTCATTAATTAAAATATTACAATCTAAAATATTCAGAAAATTTTAAATTCAATATTTCCTATCTAATTTTTTTAATACCTTTTTTCTTAAGATAAATAACCATAATTCAATTAACTATTTAATTAGAATCCAAATATGATATATTTTTCATCTTATTTTCTATCTATACATTTACTATTATCTATCATATGATCATATTAACTCAATTAATTATATATCATCTCAAAAATTATGTTTCATTTATATTTTATTCAAATAAAAAGATATTACAATTTAAAGAGAAAATATCATATTTCTTAGACTTTGAATTATTAAAGCAAATCATAGAGGAATTGTTAAAACTCTTTTCGATCTACCTCTACATTATTTGGAATTTAACTTAGACCTATTTTAATTGGTTTAGGGTTTAAACTAATCTATTTTCTATCGTAGAACATTTTCTCTATTAAAATACATTGCTCACATTTTCTTTTTTATCTTATTTAAATCGTATCATAAAGACTCCAAATTTATTCATTTAATTTTGTAAAAAGATTTTAAGACCTTTTCTTAGATTAAAGAATTTTGAAAATCATCTCATTGACATTATTTCCAACAGATAATACATGTGTTGATATTTTTCGATTTATTTCTATTAAAGGTAGACAAATCATATTTATATAACAAATACTTATACTTATAGATAAGGCTCCCAAAAACAAAATTGAAAAAGCTGCAATTAAAATCTAAGATTCAGATTCAAGATAAGCTTTTTCAAATTTATCTTTTAAAATTAACTTTGATGTTATATTAGTAAAGCTAAAATTAAAAACAAAAAATACATTATTAATGTAAAATTTTCTTTCTCAAATTTTTCACTTCTCAAATGTACATAAGATTTATAATATTTATTATATAAAATGAGACATTTAGAGAATTAATTTTGATTCTTTAATTTTAAATTTGAGTGATACATAGAATCATCTTCCATCTATTTCCAATCCGATTCATTAAAACCAGTAATTGTTTCATTATAAACATAAAATGTTTAGCTATTATTAATCTTTTAAGTTTCCATTCCATTGTAAATTACTTATCCAAATTAATTGATCAAAATTATATTAGATTTAACATTTTAAAGATTTTAATCATTTACAGATAACATCACTTTTAAAATGCCAAAAAAGTTTTTGTTTTAATTAAATAAAGATTAAGTAATAGAGAAGTAATAATTATAATCTCCAGTTATCATCTTGTAAACATCTGTAAAGAAATATTATTAGCTTGGGTCAGATTAAACTTTTTTGATATGGTCAACATACCTTAAGATTCAAATAAAAATAATACCAAGGTCGATTATGAAGGTCATAGTTTGGAACTTAATAACCAAAGGGATATAAACTATTAAAACTAATATTACTAATATCCACAAATTATATAAAGTCAGGATAAAATAAGTTGAATTCCAAACCAAAATTTTCTAACAACCTAAGACCATTATAAAGTTAGTATATATCTGAACTCTGTTGTAAGGCATCATCTAATTTAATATTTCCATAAATTAAATAACACATTTTTTGTTTTTATTCTATATAAATATCATCTAAGTATTCATCTAAAGTAAGACAACGGTCAACTTGGTTAGTAAATTTTATTTCTTTTTAGATTTTTGTATAATGGAACAAGAAAGATGAGATATGATCAACTAATTAAATACCTAGATATTTTTTATATATTTTTGAATACTCAAATTATGTTTCTCTTTGATATAGTGTTTCATCAGATGAGTAGTTAGCGTAATCTACTTAATGTCTTAGATTTCTAAAGTATTCTCTAAAGATCGTTGAGAAATATAATAAAATATCTTGATTTCAATATAAATGGCTGCTCCAGCTATTCCAAATACTATAAAGAGAATAAATAGATAAATAGAAATGATCTAGGATCTCATTTTTAGATTTCTGAAAGCTTAAATTATCTAGCGGGTCATATTTATTAATTTAGAAGCTAAATAAATTATTGCTTTAAACATCCTATTTTTAGTAATTAGTAATTCAAATGGCTTTTTTTACGATAATTTTTTGTAATATCAACATAATTGTAAATATAGATTAGATTATATAATTTGTTATAAAGGTGTGATAAATTTTAGAGATTTAATTGAAAAGTGATTTTGACAAAGTTAGTAAGATAAGAAATGATAATATGAATAAGGTTGTTATTTTTGAAAGAAAAGAAGATTAAATAGGATTAATAATTAAAAATAAGATAAAATATAAAAAGTACATTGAATATATATATATAGATAAATTTAAATAAATGTTAATTTATATATTAGTAACATATGTAGTATGGGGATTATAGAGTTACACAGATTGTGCGAGTGACTAATACTATAATAGTGCTTTAGGAGAATGTGCTTAATGTCCTTTGAATACTGTACGATTCAATGTATCATTAGTAAGATATTGATTTGAATTAATTAGTGTGTATGTGATAATACTAAAGGGTTTTAAAGGGTAGATGATAAGGTGATAGGATTTTAATACGAATAGTTATGTTAGAAATAAGCAAATAATTGTACTTAAGGTTAGGTGAATTTGAAATATTCATTTTAAGGAGATACATTATCCTAGAGTACATGTACTTCTTGTGCAACAAATGCATTTGCAAACCCGTATTAATAAATATTAATAAATGAAGTTATCGAGAGCAATGTATTGCATGTCCAGACAAATTAATGAATTATACAGGAAGTTGTGAATGTCCATAATCTGGTTATATAAAATCATATGATCGATGTATATAAACAAATCAAAAGAGTATTGGAGATTTGATCTTTGACTCGTCATATATAGTAGAATATGAGAGTGATCAACAGATAGCAAGTTCATATATGTTAAATAGATATTAATATGCATTAACAATGTGTTATTATTATTCAAGCATGAACGCATGTTAATTATTAACTAACTTGTGTGTATTACAAATGTATGATCTTACAAAACCAATATGCTCAATATTTTTAAAAGAATTGTCTTCTAAGATTCCAAGTTCAGCACCAGCATTATTTCCAAGTGTGAATATGGAAACTATCAATATCTATTAGACATCGTTACCATAAACTATGAAATTAGATGATTCAGATTCTAAGAATAGACGATATTTAAATTATACAATTCAGAAATATGATTTAGAGGGTAATTTTATTAGTGATACTACATTGAGATCAGAATTTATTTAATGTCCTCATTCTCCATAAGATGAAATTAATAGTAGAGCTTTTGGATTAAACATGAAAATAACATGTTCATTAGATTTAGATGCTTTTTTATAAAATTATAAAATGTATATGTATGAACTATAAGTCACTGCAGTTAGAGACGATAATACAGTCATTCCTTAAAATATTTACTTTTTAGTAAAGAATTTAAAAAATTAAGATGGAAATTAACCTAATTCTGATTCTGCTACATAAAATAGTATATTTGTTAAAAGAATCTTTCTTGTAGATCATATAACTTCTAAAAAAGATTATACTAATTTAGCTGAAACACCTGAATATATTAGATATGCTAGCAAAATTAAAATAGTGATACTTCCTAGTTAAGATTCTTATGAATAAATTTATGTTCCTTATGTTTATGTTGAATATAATACAATCAGAAATTCAGGAGAAACTTTTGGATATGCTGATTTCGAATTTGCAGTTTAAATTTCACCTAATCCTACTAATTATTGGATTACTATAATCATATTGTTTACTATTTACAATGTTATTATTTTTATTGTATGGCTATTTCGTGTCTATGTTTGGACTAAAGCAAATCCTAGTAATTCTATTAGAGATAGTTACACATGGTAATTAATTAAAAATATGATTTAATTACTTATTGACTCATGGACTGATTGGATGTTTTACTTCCTTTTTTTTATGACTGCATATTGGTTTGTCTTTTTTAAATTTTAAAATACACCCTTTCTCTTAATGTTAGATCAAAATGATCCAGCCAATTATTTACCTTTTTATGGCTTATTTTATACTATATTTGCATTACGTCTCATATATACTTTTATTATCATTTATGTCTAATCTTCTATTAATATCTATTTTATTGATTGGGAAACTACTGAAATTCATAGACCTGTTGAAAAAAGGAGATAAGAAGAACTTGAAGAAAACGAAGTACTTTTAACAGCTAGTAAAATTAAAAGCAAAGTTTCTGTTTGGAGAACTCTTTTAGTTGCTAATGAATTTAATGAATTATCAACTGTTAGAACTGTGTCTGTTGAATGGACTCTTATTATATTGGGATTCTTTCTAATTGGATTAAGATTCTAAAAAAGATTTATTGAATCTCCAGATCTTATTGAAACATAATCTTTTGTACCTGAAAATCCTATACTTAAATATTTTTTAGTTCAATTTGTCTATCTTATCATTGGATTAGCATAACTTATATTAAGAAGAATACTCAATATCTGGTAACCATATCCATATGAAAATTTTGTTGATCTTTGTACAATTGCTAATGTCTCCATTTTTATTCTTGATGATAATTTACATGGCTATTATATACATGGTGAAAATCCACTTGGATTCTCTGAAGGAGGTATTCCTCATCTTTAAGAATGTCTCAGAAATGAATCCAAAAATAAAGGTAAAAATAGAGGACTTGTTAAAGATGGGTATGATAGTTAATTATGTACTTATGAATTATTTGTACCTCCAGAATTTAAACATTAATTTGAAATGAATTATTAAGGTATTAGAAATTATAAAGAAAAAAGGGAAATGAAATAATTAGGCATAGAAAATGTAGAATTATAGAAATTTAAAATTGAATAATTTCTCAAAGCTAAAATTAATGAAGTTAAAAAACTTGATAAAAGAGCCAATTTCATTAGAACCAAAGAAACTGCTTAAAGATACTTTGATTATCCACCTGATGAATTAGCCTATGATGATTTCAATAAATAATTAGTTCCTTATTTCTATAAGGATCCTGATTTCTAATACAGGAGAGTATTCTTTAGTGGTTATGAAATGTACTTTCTAGTTACAGATATTATCATCTTCACTTTCTTTGTTTTACTCACTTAAAATGTGGCCTTATCAATTTTACTCTAATATTTCTGTACTAAATTCCTAGAATGGTTGAAATAAGAATGGTAAAAATCTAATATTAGTGAAAAAACCAAAATTGATAAAAGATTTCTAATTTGATATATTTTTTATTTCATAATATTATTATAATCATTATCAATAAATCTAAAATTTAAATCCAAGAATTTTCTAGAATCGGTTGGGAAAGATTAACTTTATTTAACTTTGTTTCATTTTAAATATTACATGGTTAACACGTTTAATTATCTTAATTAAAATAATAGTATTCAAAAGATTATTAATAACAATTTGATTAATTAAATGAAGATAAGTTATCAATAGATATACAATTTTACTAGTTATCTTAATCACAGAATGTTAATAATGTATTATTGTAATTATAAAATGAAGTACATTTATTGATTTTGGAATAAGTTTAACATGTATGTTCTTCACATCGATTTTAATTCCAATGACATACATATTGATTACATAAATTCTGTTGATTGAAATCAGAGCATTACCTAGATTATTAACATGATTAATCCTTAAATATACATTGACTATTTTATAATCCTATAGTACAATCTTCTTGAGTTTAATAGTATTCACATTTTAGAAGAGATTAACAACGTTAATTAATGAATTAACAATGGGTATACAAATTACATGTTTATTGATCATTTAATGAAGTACAATCAATTAATTAACATCCTGAAGAGGTGGCTTAACATTTCCCTTTAAGACTTGTAGCTGCATTGCATTAGTTTATAGAATAACTCTCACAATCTTAAATAATTAAACACCTTAAACCATCAGAAGTACACTTCTTCATTTATTTATTGCATTAAATATGAGTAGATCCAAGAAGATCTTCACATTAAACATCAAAACATTTATCTAAAGTCCAAATACATGTTTATTAAGGAATAAAATTGTTTTTAATAATTGGATAATTACTAAATTTACAATTATCTGGTAACTTATAATATTAACAATATTGTAAATTTGAACATTCTATTTGATTATTGCTTACAGTGCATGAAGGATTAATTGATTAACATTCTTAATGTGTTGTTAATTTATATTATTAACAATCTTATAGATTTGTACATTTGTGATCTACCCAAGCACAGAATTGCTAATTATTATCAATAATACAAGATATTTAATTATTATAATCTTCACAAGTTGTTATAGGTATACAATTAGATCCATTTGAAGTACATTAAGAAAACATAGAATCATAACATTCATAATGTGTTTTAAAAGGTAGTGATTAACAACTAGAAAATTAGAAACATTAATTATTAACATATAAGCAAGGACCATCTTTTCCTAAAATACAAGAAATTTATGATAATTTTGAACATAACTACATTTCAATGCATTTGTTACCGTCTGTAGTACAATTAGATTATTAAGATTAACATTATAGAAAAGTACTACCAAAATAATCATCACAAACTTTATTTTTACAAGCAAAATCTTTCCATATACATTTAAATAATTTACTATCATTACAATATTATTCAATTGTATAATCATAACAATTTAATACTTTTAAACACCCACCACCTGCTTATGGAATACAATCTTATAATGGAAAATAGAATTCACAATCTATTTTTTCTTTAGGAGCTTCATTACATGTAAGATACTCACATAATTATAAATTATCATTCCAACCACATAGTTTATAATTAATATCAATATTACATGCTTATTAATATAATGTATCTATACAAGCAACTCTTGCTATACAATTTATACCATTACTAGTACATTAAATATCATTCTATTTACATTCCTGATCATTATTATATTCATAATCTTCACATAAAATATTTCTACATTAATAAACTGTATTTATACATTATAATGAATATGGAGAACATTATTCATCCTCATTATAATCTTTACATTTCTTTAATTTACAACTTATATCCCAAAAACATTCTTCAGATTTTCTAGTTAAATAACATTAATCTTCTAATTCATATTCTTCACAATTATCTTTCAAATCTATACATCCTGAATTATTATTATTTATTGTACATCTTATACTATTAATTTCTGAAAAACAATTCTCATGAGAGTATTCACTCAATATTAATGTTTCACAATTTTTTAATTAACAATTATCATTTATCCAAATACATTATAATCCATCTTATTACTTTATACAAGAATCTTTATCCAAATATTCAATACAACTTTATCTTAATGATTCACATTTTTATGTACCAAGATTAAAAATGCATTCTCTTACTGGAAAATATTGATGGCAATTAGAAATGGGAATATTCTCGCAGATTAGATCAACACATTGATTTAATTCATTCCAAATACATTTTTATTAATTGATTTTCATTAAGCAGAATTACTATTATTGATATTTAGAACATTCATCAAGTAAAGTATCACATCCACCAACATAAGCAACAGTGCAAGTTGATTTATACTGATTACATTAATCATGATTATAATTCTATTTTAATATATCTCTACATTGTCTTTCTAAACAAGCCATATTTCTCCATATACATCTTTAATCATCAATACATTATAGATCATTTGAATAATCTGAACAATTCTCATATTTATTTGTACAACCAAACAGTTTTTCATCTATTACACATTGAGAATTGACTTAAGAACATTAAATATTTTATGGTGATAAAGCAAGACATTCAAAAATACATTTATTATCTACCCAACGACATTTTCTACCTTTTATATCTTTATTCAGTTAGCAATCTAATTTTTACATATTCGAACAATTCTCTTCCAAATTCTTACATAATTTGTTTTAAGTCCAATAACAATAATCTAACATTTTACATCTCTTTTATGATACATAAAATCTACATAATTTATCATTTGTTTCCATTTTAGTCATACATTTCATTTTATCAATTAAATCTAAAGTGCATGATATTAAATAATCTTCACATATTTCATTGCTTTTAATGTTTTCATTTATATAATCAGTGCATTCTTTAAAATAATTACATTAAATTTATAAATTCTGATCTTGTAGACATAGTTTATTAGAATCAATACATTATTAATAGATCCATTGACATTCTCTTTAATTGATATCACTGAAACATTAATATTCATGTTTAATATCTGAACATTACTTTGGTTTTTCAATGCATCCATCTTAATCGGATGATGCTCTCATACAAATTTTATTATCTAAATAAGATTCACAAATAGCTTTAGATGATTCACCTCTATGATCATTACATTTTCTATATCTACAACTTCCTTAATCAAAAATGCATTTAGCTATTTTACATTATGATTCATCCAATAAATTACAATCATTTGGTAATTCAATACAATTAGATTGATAATAACTAGAAGTGCACGTATTAATGAAATTATTACATTATTAATGATTTTTATAAGAAATTGTCTTAGGTATATGTTAACATTCAATTTGTTAACATTTGTCAATATTCCAAAAGCATTTTTAATAGTTTGAATCAATATTACATGAAATGCTATTAAAATAGGATGAGCAATCTTATTATAATGATATGCATATAATGCCATTAGTTGTACAATCTTTAAAAATAGTATTACAATCTTGATGAGTTGAATGACTAAAATATTCACATCTGAATTCTAAGCATTAATTATTATACCAAGCACATAAACTTAATCTAGATTGATAGCATTAAGATTGTTTATGATAAGAAGAACAAGCATTTTTAATATTCATACAACCAATTCCCCTATCATGTAAAGTACATTCTTTCATATAATTTGCACAATCTTAATGATTTATATGTTATAAATCTCTACTAGCATTTTCACAAGTTTTTAAATCACATTAATTAACCCATTTACATTAAAAATTTAATTGACATTTTTCTTATATATTTAATGCATTACAAGAATTTTCAATACATTCTTAACCATTATATACACATTTACTATCAAATATCTTACACAATTCTTATGTTTAATAATAAATAGATGCCCATTAACATTGTTTCAAAACACATTCATTATCATTCCAAAAACATTCTTCTCTTCTTATATTTTTTTGACACCCAACTAAATTATCAGCTTAATCACATTCTCCATTTTCTTTACATCCTCCACCATCTTTCGTTATGCATTTCTAATCTATTTGTTAACATTATTCATTGTTTCTTCTTTCTAAACTAGCATTTTCACAACTTCTTATATAACATTTCCCATTCTCCCATATACATAATTCATTTTATTTGTTTATTCTACATTAGACTTCATTTTTATATTCCGAACATTCTTATCTATCTATACACTTACCATTTTATTCATATGTGCATCCATTCTCAATACAATCTTTATCGATATACTTACACAAATAATCCATACATTTCAATCCATTCCAATAACATTTTTAAGTACCTAATTTATTACTAATACATTATTTTTATAATTTCTAATCTACACATCTCATTCCAGAATCTATACATCCACCATTTTCTTAATAAGTGCACCAATTCAATTATTCTCTACATTATTAATCGCTATTCAAATTCAAAGGTAATTCAGTACATTCCTTTGGTTTTCGACAGCCTTTCCCATCCCAAAAACAATAACCTTTCTATATAAATTTTTCATAATTCTATCTACAAGAATGTTTTGTTTTATATTATTCACATTTCCCTTTTTCCACACACATCATTCCATCAGTTATACATTTATAAGAATATGATTAACAATCTAAATTAGATTTTTAATTAAAAGCCGTACAACCTGTAAAAGGCATACATTATTTATTTATATAGCCACAACCTTCTATTTTATTGCAATCAATATACACATTTGAACAATATCCTTAAAATTTTTGGAGGCTTATTCGATCCTCACATTTTTTTTCATCTCTTTTCCAATTACAATTTATTTCACAATCATTCTAATTTTTTAGATCTGAACATTAACATTTCTCTTTTACTTCAACTTTCAAACATTATATCTATGATACACTTAATAAATAACTAATAAACAAGAAGAAGATAAAGAACATTAAATAATTAAAAATATATTATATTTATAAAATAATTCTAATTATATACTTTACCTAAAAATTATTGCATTTTTTACCAAAACTTCTATTAATGATGACTATAAAAATAATAATTTATTTGTTGTTTCAAACAAATCAATTTAAATAGTATAAAAATCTAATGTTTTAATTCATTATTTAGTTTTTCTTAAATTAGTTATTAAAGAGTATTAATTTTAATTAATTTCTCTAATTTTATTTAAAGTTTAATATAGTTGTTTTAACTGTTTAAACAGCTATTCAAAATATTTTAATAGATTTTATTTATTATTGAATTATAATATAAACTAATAGTAAAGCATTTTTATAAAAAATTTAAATATGTTTTACTAAATTAATTATATAAATTATTGATCAAATTCTTTATTTCTTTTTGCCATTTTTACTTTAAAAACTACTATTTAAACTTTATGATTAATTTGTTGTCTTTGGAGGATCTTATTAAAATAAACCTTGAAATAATAAATAAATTTTACCACCAGATTACTAATTAAGAGGAGGTTGAAATAATTAAGTAGCCAATTCATTTTGTTACAAAGGCATATTCTAAAAATAAGAAATTGCACTAAGATTTGGAGTTTATGATGATGTCTATGAAAATAATCCATTAGTTCCAAGTTAAGGTTAAAGAAATGATCCAAAAGTATTTTAGGTTTACATTTACTATCCAAATTAGAATTATTAAGGAGGTGCTTAATTCATGTCTGTAATTTCCATTTAATTATTGATAGCATTATTATTTATGATTCTGTTTGTGTTTACACCTAATGAAAATAAAGAATTTTATTATTGGAATTAATTTTATTAGGAATTCTATTAGAAAGAAAAAATTGAAGTTTGGGATTGTTGTGGTTATGGAAGTAAAGTATTAAGTTAAGATAGTGCATTTGATTATTATTTAAATAAACTATTTTAAAATTGAGAAGTCTAAACTTTTGCAGGTTCTTCCTAAGGAATTCTACTCTAACAAGAATTATTTGAAAAATATGAATGTATTTGTTCTTAATCTATTTTTGGAGATTATTATAAAAATGGATTATCTATTTATTTAACAGGAGTGGCTACCTATTTTATTAGTGGATCAGAAGACAAATTTTCAGATTTTGTATTGTCAATTTGTGGTATTTATTTTTATGAAAATGCAAAAGGAGATTGTTTTTATTATTCAACTGGTTTAGGATCACTACTATTGATATTTATTAGATTATTTTTTTTTTAATCATCAGATGATGATTTCCATTAACAATTTAAACCCATAGAATTATGTAATGGTGTTAAAATTTCTTGTTTTTAAGAATTACTTTATTGTTATTTGTTTTCTTAATTTGTAGGAGTGTCAATATTAATTTTATTCTCTACTTTATTATCAATTTTGAATAGTGATGCAAATAATGATGAAGAGTTAGCTGTTTCTTTATCTTCTTTTTCTTGAATTTTATTAATTTGTATACTATTAACATTATTCAAAAAAGGAGGTTAATTATCTACTTTAACTTCTGGTTTTTCTTTTTCAGTTTAATTAAAAAGTGTACCACCAAATAATAAACTACCTGATTATTTTTCTTTGTTATTATTATCATTAGATAATTTATTAAAAAGAGTTGAAAATTAGGGAATAGGTGTTTCTTTATTATTATTTAATTTAATATTATTATTATCTACATTATTTTTGATTTCTGGATTTACAAATGTAATTCCTGCGAATAAACCTACTTATTTTTATTCTTCTGGTTTCTTTTTTACTTCTAAATTTTCCACTACTTAATCTTATTTCTTTTCTTCTTTTTATTCTCCTTGAATGGATTGGGATACATTTATAAAATTTTAAAAAAGTTTCTTAGTTCTAAATTAATCATTTGTATTAAACTAATCATTTTGAATTCCAGTTGTATTATTGAAATTACTATAAATTTAATTGTTTTCTTCAATTTTAGGTTATACATCTAAAGAATCTTTTTTATTATTTACATTTGAACTAGAAGATTCTGAATTCGATGGTTATTATTAAGCTTCTTAATTATTTGGTTTATTTTGAAGAAAAGTAAATTAATTTTATTATAAATTTTAACCAGAACTTTAATCTGAAGATTGTTATTGATTTAAGTCTTTAGAATCATAAGATGCAAAGAGAGATGATTAAACATTTATTTTACTATGTGGTTATTATCCTTAAAGATTTTCACTATTTTTAAAAATTCCAAATAAAGGAGTATCTGATAAATTATTAAAATTTTTTTCATGTTATTCAATAGGTTTTTTATCTTCAATAAGTTCTTTCTATAAATTATTAAATAATGAAGGAATAGTTTAAGGTTTATCTAATTTTGTAGGTCCTTACACTAAGAAATTAATTATAGTTTATTAAGGTTATTTTAATGATTCTATATTTTTATCATCTTATGTTTTTTATTCTTTAAATTGAACATGCTATTCTTTTTACAGTTCAATTTATTTAATTTCATTAGGTTTACTTAAAACATCAGATTATTTTCTAGATTGTGAATTATCTACATTTTTAGGACTACATGAAAATGCTTTTGATTCTTATTCATTTAAATTAATCATGGATTATGACTTCTTTAATCCTTTTGATTGAAATTCTATAATTTCATTAGCATTAAGTATTAATGGTTCTGGTTATTTTGATTTTTCATCTTTTAATTAAACAATAATAATTTCTTTAATTTATGGCTCCTCTTTTAACCCGCCTGCCAAAAGACTATTATTTTTAAGAGAATCATCACTAATTTATTCTGGAACTTCTTATATTCTACTTTCATTTATACTATCTTAAATTTAATCCTAAATATGTTTCTTATGTATAAACTTAATCCCAACAGATTTCTTCTTTTCTAAAATAATTTAAAATTCATACCATCTAATTTTCTCTTTTTATATTATTAAGAACTAAGTTTACGACGTGGTTATATTATCTTATTGTCTTAAATATCAGCCTAATCTATATCTTCTGGTAAAACAGGTTCATAACTTTATTTTTAAGCTAGTTTTTAGAGTTTTTAATATTTACAATTTATCTTTCTCAAGTGTTTTTCTTCTTTTTATTTAACTTTTGATGACTAATCATTTTATTATACTAGTATGTTTTACTATTCTTTTAAATGATCATCAAAGCTCGTAAATTTATTTCTTTTTTATCTACAGCTACTCTAAGAATTGTGAATTTATATAGAATCTAATATGAATATATTCAATTTACCTTATTCTATAGTTTATGCTCCAAATATTTCAGAATTGACAGGAACATATATTGTCTATTAAGATATCAGTTCTCTTTATATACAAGATGATGGATTTAAATTGATTTAAAACATGCTTTTCAATTTGTTGATGATTTTAGTAGTTATACTTGGTTTTTCTTTAGTATATTTACTAAATGGATTGAACCCAACATATGAACTCTATTTTTTGCCTAACATATTATTATTTATTTGTTTTTAATTATTATACATTTTTATAAATAATTTTAACTATCTTACTAAAGTAAAAATAATGAGTTCCTTAAAATTGAAACATTTATTCAATTAAGTATTTGTTATAATAAATAATTTTTATGTAAAAGTAAATTGATGAGGTTGAACTATTATTAAAAAAGAGTCCTTAACATAGAAGTAAAGCTGAAATAGATCTACTCGTTTCATTAACTTCTTAACTTCCCTTTTTTAAATAATATACAAAATTGGAAAATGGAATTTAGATCTAAAGAAAATGTTGTAAAAATATGTATTGCGAAAAATTCAAATCATAAGAAATTGTATTCTATGTAGGTAACTAATAACTCTAAGCTTTCTAGATAGTGTTGGCACAAAATTCTATATCATTTTAGAAGGACAAGTAACTGTTTTAGTAAGGAAACCAAATTAAATTGAAATGGAAGCAGTAAGAATACTCAATAAAGGAGAATCTTTTGGTGAACTGGCACTCTTACATAAACAACCTAGATTAGCAACTATCTAATGTCTTAATGATTGCACTTTTGCAGTCTTAGATAAATAATAATTTAAACATATTCTTTAAGAAGAATAATAAAAATAATTAGATGAAGTATCTATCTATTAATTATGAAGAACATAGATTATTTCTCACAAATTAAAATATTCTCTCATCTCCATAGAACCTAATTGAAACATATTTATTTAAATTCCTTTCTATATGAATTTGAAAAAAATTAAATTGTCATCCAAGAAGGATAAAAAGTTGATTATTTTATCTTAATCAAATCTGGCAGTTTTTTAGTCAAAAAGTTTATTAAATCTAATCATATTAATGCAAATGTAATTTATATACCTAAAATAGCTTTTTGAAATAGGAGAACTCTAAGTATTTGGATTCTATCATCTCAATATCAATCTACCTTATGAATATTCTTTAATTTGTAATACAGCTAAAGGATTTGCTTACAAAATTTAACGTACTTCATTGGTAGAAAGAATGTTTGAATAACAATTTGAAGAGTTAAAATTACATAGAATGGAATTATAATAGTTTGCTGAACTTAGAACATAAACAGATGCTAAAACAGCATTTACTTTTCCATAATTTTATAATTAAAGAATTAAAACAGAAGGAAATATAGAATCTCCAATTTTAAATGAAAAACTAATTGAAACTAATAAAAAAATTCAATAAATTTAATAAATTAAAAAATAGCAGAGAATTAATATAATTAAATAATAACTTGATTTCTTATCTTAAAAATAGAGAAAACATCCTATCAAAGTAATACCTACAAATGTCTCTCAAACTTAATCTGAACTCTTTTTTAAAACAAAAATATGTTATAATTTTATAACATAAAATGATTCTCAAGAATAAGATTATTAATAAATCTAATAAAATTAAACTTAAATAGATAAACCAAAAAGCAAAATTAAAAAACTTACATTAAAAACTCATTTTCCAGAAGATATACAGGAGAAATAATCTTGTAATAGTCCCTTAAGTACTTCTTAATCCTAATTGAGAAGTAATAAAGAAAAGAAAAGAAAGATCTTACCAAATGCATAAAACAGAATTAAATCTAGAACAATTTAATATTAGGCTACCTTTTCTCCTCTCTACAAAATACCTAATAACCGCTTCTAATTTTTATAAAGCAATGCAACAAGTAATAGAGTTTTTTGATTAAATTCTTAATGATATAAATATATGTATAAATGAATTTCTAGTTTTTGCTGAATATTATTTAATGTTTTTATTTGTAATCTAATTTACAGGGAAATTATTTACTTAAAAAATATATTGTCAATTAGTTTACTAGAATCTTGATTGAAGAATTCATAAATTAATTTAAATTTTGATTCAAACTCTTTATTGAAATTAATTATAAAAAATATCACTTTTAGCAATTGAGACATCCATCACATCTACACAAATGTGTACATGCTAGACCATTTAAAAAACATTCACAATATTTCTTTTGGCATCCAGATTTTTTACAATTGCATCCTTTGAAGCATTATTTAAATGCTCCTGGATCTCGATTAATAATTTATACTTTAGCCTCCTTTCTTTATTCAGTATTAAGAGTATTATTGAAACAACCAACACAATTGCAATTTTCTGAACACATTTATCCGTTAGCAAAGCAGTCACAATACTATTTTAGACATTGTGATTTCTTACAATTACATGATCTTTTTATATTGTATAATAATAACTTTGTATTGGTAATAATTTTTTAATTATTTGGAGGAGGAAATATTATTTTAATTGGTCGATAAATATTCTTTTAATCTAACTACATTTATGTTTCCACTGTTTCCTCTTCCATTTCAATTCTATTTTATGGTACTAAAATCCTATATTTGATATTTTTAATACCTAAATGATGAGTCTTTACTAACTTAAAAAGTTTTCATTAGGTTTAAAATTTGAATTATTTATAATTCGTTAAAAATTATTAATATATAATTATGACAATATTACCTATAAATATTTGTGCATATAATTATATCATATATTCATATGTATGAGAAATTTTAATTTTGAAAAGTTCATTTTAATAAGAAGTTCAATATAGATAATATTGATTTCAATTTTATAATAAAAATCTTATGTTCTAAATCTTTAGATTTATATCAAATTTGATTATATTCTTATCTATATTCTAAGTATATATATATTTAAATGATTTAAGAATAAAGTGTTTTACGTAAAATAATATACATTTACTTTATTTATATATAAATTTTAAACTTCAATAATTATGTGATATGACGAATTTGTCACCTACATTGATAAAGTCACAATTGGCATCTTCTTTATTAATGACCAAGCATTTTTAATCTATATTTTAAATAACTCCTTAAACTATCTCAAACTCTTCCCTACCAGCTTTCCAAAGTGCTTTTCCATCTGAAGCAATTATAATTTTTCCTAGATGAATACCAACATTCTCTTTATTACTTAAATTTGTATATTATTTTTATAATAGTATTCCGCTACTGTCATAGCATTCATCATAATAATCCTTTAATTATTTTTATACTTAATCTCCTAATACTTCTTCCACTTATTTTTAAACTTTTCCCATTTCATGAAAAGGTAGTTTATTAGGTAATTAAAGGATACAATTGCCTTAACGTAATGCTTATAAAAAAGTCTTTTCTTCTTTTTGATCTTCTTCTTACATCTCTCCAAGAATAACAGGCCTCATATGTTATTCTTCAGGATCAATTGGAGGAGGAATACTTGGTAGATCAAAAGAAGATGCGGATGAAAGTGATATTGGATCTGGTATTTGATTTGATATTTGATTTGATATTTGATATGGTATTGGATCTGGTATTGGATCTGGTATTGAAATTTATATTGATTTATTAAGAGGTTTAGGTGATGTTTGTTTATAACTTACATTTACTTCAAATTTTTTTGGAGGATCTATATTTGCTATATTTTCTTATTGCATAAGATTTTTGAGAAGTTAAGAGGACCCATATTCTTTCATTTATTTGATTCTTATTAATGTATAAAATTAATTAATTAAATTATTATCAAAAGTTTGAAGCAACAAAAATTGTCTTTTTCTTTATTACAAAGAAACTATATGTTTTATTTTTATAATCATTTTAATATTATCAATTTTAATCATTTAACTATGTTGTCAAAAGAGTAAATATTCTTTATCCATATTCTGATTATCTTAAGTATTATAATAAATTTGAATTCTATTTAATTAGATTTAACAGTTATTGGGTATGTTCAATATCAAAAACTTATAATAACTTTTTTATAACATAATTTCCAAATGGATTTGTTGCTATATTTACAAAAATGAACCTAAAATAGAATATATTGTATTACATTCCATTTTAATCTGAAGGTTTGATTAAAATTTAAACAAAACTATTTTTAAGTTTTGGAGATAAATATTCAAGGATAGCTTCTACAGTATTACTCGCATATTTATTGAAACATAAGGATTCTAAATGATCAAAGATATAATTTGCAATAAGTTCTAGACTTTTTGGCTATTTAATGGCATATTAAATGATATGATTTCCATATTAAGATTTATAGAGGAGATTTTAATACGATATACAGATTTATATCAAATTATCCACTTAAAATGGATAATTATCAATTAACTTTTAGATAATTTTACATCCATATTAAGAATCACACATATTTACACATAAATCTTCACTTGGTTTCAATATAAATTTAACTACATCTATAGGAAAGTTTTCCAAACATTTTAGAATTACATACTTACCATTTTAATCAATGAGCAGAGATTAAACATTTTTTTTAATTTCTTGAATAAATGGACTTATTAAACGATCTTTGTTAGAAATAATATCAATAAGTTTTTAAATAACTCTACATCCAAAATTATTTTTGGATAATTCATTAACATAAGGCAATAATTATTAAAAGATCTAAATTTATTATACTAAACTTCCTAAAAAAAATATTTAAGTATTTTAATACCTTTTTCAAGGATCTTCTAAATTAAATAATTACCAAAAATGTCTTTTGAGAATTCTTAACAATTAGCTTATACTTTATAAAATATTTATTATCTTTAATTGGGTGATCCAGTCTCAAATATTTTTTAAACCTTCCTTGATAGCACTTGATTTCCACACATATTCTCCTATAATATATTAATATTAAAAAAAATTACAATATCAATATCTAATTATAGATCTAAATTTTGACTTGGTTTTTAATATTAAGGCCAAATTTGATTAGTTTAACTGAAAAATATAGGTGAAAATTATTCAGGGGATTTTTAAAAGTAATCAAAACAAACAGAATTTCCAAAAATCATTGAAGTCTCTAAACTTGTCTAATTATCCGAACTAAATGAAGTGCAAACTCCAGGATTTTTATATTAAACTTTTTTATCTGGTGAAATAGGACTGCATATTTGATCTGAACATAAACTTATTTATTCAAAGGATTTGCTAAATGAATCTGTCGTTTAAAACTTATATTAATTTTAGAGTTTTATATAAGTTTGAGTTTAATTGCATTCAGCACTCACATTTAATTTCTTCTAATCGTAAGAGTCATTTTCATCAGTTACTTATATTTAAAAGAGTAATTTACTTGATAAAATCGATCCTAACAAATTTTACTCGGTTTCAAAATCATCATCTGTCATAATTTAATTAAATTAATAAATATAATAAAAGAATTATTTTTAAAATACTAATTTCTTTCTCTTATTCTCATCTATTTGGAATAATAAGTTTTGATTTTATTAGACCTTGTGAAATTATCAGTAGCGACTAAATTAAAAATAAAAATAAAACCTAATCATTTTATATAACTGTAACTAACACATTTATTATTCTTAAATTTCATCTAGAATATATTGATAAAAATTTAATTAAAAATAATTATATTTGAAGATGAATCTAACTCATAGAATATCATAGATCTAAAATTAATTCTGATCTAAATATGTCACAATATATATATAAAGAACCAACATAGAGTATATTTATAATCGATAATTGATTATAGTAAAACTAATATTTTTCATGAATGTTACATATTATTTCTTGTTATAATAAGTTATTTTAGTTTTATAAAATAATGAAAGTGAATATTAGTTATTTTATAATAACTTTGTGCTATGCTACAGAATGGATAAAAGATATTGAAACTTAGCGGCTTTATTTATGCGATAGAGTTGCTGGGTTTTATTATGACAAAAATTAAGATTAGATTTTTAGTTATTTTTCTGAATACGATGAGACTTCAAAATAAGATCTTGTATTGAATCATTTTTTTTATATGATGAATAATTGCATGTAAGAGTTAAGGGAAAGATATCCTGATTCAACAATCGATGATTCCTTAGTTTAATCTATTGATTGGGTTGATTTTATTAAGCCTGAATAATTTATGTTTGATAAACGTGATTTAGGATAGTTAACACTAGATGAAATTGAAATAAAGGGTAGAATGTATACAGAAAAATAACTAGTAATAATTTGAATAAAATTAGATTTTAGAAAATTATGAAAGAAACTAAAATAGTTTTACTAAATTTTTAAGATCCTATAATCTAACTGAAAAGTCAATATCAATATTTGCAATAGTGATAATAATGTCTATATTTTTTTATAATTTCATAAAAGGTAATAAATGAAAATATATTAAAAAAGCAATGAAATTTATTATATAAGAGCATATAAAAGAGGAAGAATAGCGTAAAAACAAGAAGAAAAAGAAAATAAATTGATATATTTCATTTATATATATATAATTTCAGCAATATCTTTAATAATTAGTACACGTAAAAATTTAATAATTCAATATTAATATTACATATTTGAATGTTGTTAAAAATAAAATAACAATTAATTATTATTATATTTAAGAAAGAATATATTTGTGCAATCTTATATTCATGCAAATTGAATAACAATCAATTATGAATAGTGGAATTTATAGTTTATGGTAAGGGATTGATGAAGAGGAGTTTAAAAGAGAGAAAAGAAAATAATAAAAGTAAGCTCATCCATAATTTTCTGAGCTGACTGATAAGTTAAAATAAAGAAAATAAAATTTGAATATTTAGAAAAAAAGAAAGAAAAACAATAAAGTATATCAGATAAAATTTAAATCAATGATAATGGGTCAGAATAATAGGAGTGAACTTAAGTATATATTTTTTGAATTTGAAAAGCAATTAAAATATGAGACAAAGCCTTAATTTGTGTTATTAGTAAAACCAAACAAAGAGGAGATTTAGATTGATTTATAATATAATATATAGATGAACAAGTAAAGAATTTGAATAATAGAATTTTAGTATTTAATAAAAGAAGACAAATCAAAGATTTCTAGTTTTAAGTATAAATACTAAAAAAATAAAGTATAATTATAGGAGAGTGATTTTGGACATACAGAATATAAATTAAGATTAGTAGATCCTGATTCAAAAAGATTAACTTATTTAACAACATAATGAATTTTAGATTATCTGAAGGAAATGGAATGGCATATTATAAAATTGGAGTAGAAGATAGTGGTAATCCTTTAGGTTTAAATAAATCTGATATGCTTGGATCATTAAATACATTATGTTTAATGGCTTAATCTTTGAAGGCAGAATTATTGGTTGTAGGTATAAATGAAGGAACAAATGGAAAAAATGTGAAGTAATAGTTAGAAAAGGTTTAAAAGATGGAATAAATTTGGATATAAGAATGTTATTATTAGGAGAAAGTGGATCTGGTAAAACTTCACTTCTAGGTGTACTAAATATTGGATAATTAGATAATGGTTAAGGATTGGCAAGAATGAAATTTTTAAAGAATATATATAAAATTACATCTGGAAAAACATAAAGAGTCAGTCATACTGTTATAGGTTTTGATAGTGAAGGTAAAATTATGAATCACTAAAATCAATTAAATTTCAGTCTTACTTGTATGGTTGAAAAATTAGTAGATTTACCTACTAAATTAATTACTTTTATTGATATGGGTGGAACAAAAAGAGCACATAATTAAATGATTTAAATTATTAACTCTTAATTTACAGATTATGCTTTTTTAACCATATCTTCATTATAATAAATTGGAAAACCAACTATGGATTTTCTTAATTTAATTTAAATTTAATAAATACCTTTTATGATTGCTGTCACTCATGTTGATTAAATTATGGAACATTATTATGCAGATAAAATAGAATAATTGAAAGATATGATTAAATCATTATAAATATAAAGTGTTCCAATTGTAGTTAGAACTGAAGAAGATGTTGTCTTATTTAGTAAATAAATCCTAAGTCAAACTTTAATTCCAATATTCTTAATATCAAATTTTAAATAAAAAACATTAGATTACTTTATCGAATTTTTGAATTTGTTACCTTCAACAAATGAATTAAAAAATAATTCTAATTTAGATACAGAATATTGTATTCACAATGTGTTTGAAATTAACAATCAAAAAGTTCTTGGAGGCACAGTACTCAAAGGAATTATCAGAGTCAAATAAATCTTGTAAATGGGACCAGATAAATATGGTCGCTTTTTTCCTATTTAAATTGAAGAAATTTAATGTAATAGAGTTTAAGTAATAATAATCTATTATAAATAAAGGTTAAATCTGCTTAATGTGGATAAATATGTACAATTAGATTTAAATAAAGTAATCTTACCTAATAATTTGGATCAGATTTAAATCCAATTAGACGAGGAATGGTTTTAATTGAAGGTAAAAGCAATAAATAATATGCTTGGGATTTTCAAGCTGAAATTTGACTCTTTGATGATTAAAAAGAAGCCAAAAAAATTGCAGTTAGTTTTGAACCTGTAATAAATACTCAATGTACTAGGTAATTTATATTTATTTAATATTAGATAAATTTGTAAGATTATAAGAGAAGAAGAATTAATCTAATTTGAAACTCTAACAATAAGAAAAAAATAATCAAAATCTATTGATGAGTCTTGCATGTAAAAACCTTAAACTCCTTCAACAAGAACATCTTTTAGAAAATAAAGTGAACTACTTAAAAAAGCAAGTAGTTCTAATAATTTAAACAAATAATCATATATAGTAGTCCAAGAAGA